>JAOWBB010012955.1:0-60590 GCA_028565995.1 Ricinus marginatus
AAAAAAGACAGAAAATAATAATTTTTATTCATTATCAAAGTGATACAATTTACGATGAAATTACACATTAAGGTCCTTTTTCTAAAGGATCGCCTTCATTTAACGCCTAACCTCATTAAGCCTATATATGTATGATGTCATCACTTATAACAAATATACTAGAAGTCATAAGCCATTTTTATTTTATGACTTAATACATAATTTCATATGAAATTAATACTTTATTTTCAAGCAAATGATCGAGCTTCATTTTTTTTCGTCAAAATATTTTATAAGAAAACCAATTTTTTTTTCGTGATTCGGGTAATTCAGTGTGATTCGGGCCGCGTGGATAGCGTCACAGTTGAACCGGCTAAAACCCTCCGATGGACAGACTTCAGAAGCTTTCGAGAGCCCGATCCGTGATCCTTTTCGAACCTTTCCGCATCCCATCGATCTCACAATTTGATACGCGATTGTGGTTGCATGTGGAATATGTAATCCCGCGGACTCATAGTTCTTTGTAGCTGAGAGCCCTCGCTCTCGTGCATCGCTCTCGGCAACCGCCTGGCAGAGCTGCCACCAACACGAGCTCCACACGCTCTCTAGGAGAGAGACAACTCCCCGTGGAGGGCTGATATCGCAGGGAAATCGTTCTTCATCTTATGCATAGCTCCTGAGGCCACAGACTGGCCACGCTTACTCTCCACATAGGGTCGGAACCTGTTCAGGGGGCGGAAAGTCGAAGGGTCGAGAGCCTGGTTCCCGAAGAATTGCTTTCTTCACATGGTCGGAGCCATTTCGGCGGCGCATGAACTTAACCTAACAAAATGCTTTGATTTTTAGGTATGAAAAATCAGTTGTCATTTTTTCTTCGTAAAAACAAGGTCCTTTCATTAAGCTTCATCTTATTAATGATATTTTTGATTTAGATTTTGTAAATGACGATAAAGTAGTAAGTAAAGAAAATTAAACCTTTAGCCTAAGTGATATTTTTGCTGTTTTCAAGACAACCATTTATTTCTTTCACCCGAATCAAGATCAATTTGTCCCAGGTGGAAATTTGCAATTCTATCATTTTCTTCTTTTTTTTCATTAAGCTAATGTGTTACTTGTCTTAAGAAAGTTATTATCTCGGTAAAAGCAGATTTATGATACTTGGGAGTATTAACCCAGCAATATTAATCTTCACGAGCCTTTTGGAGAAAATTGTTTTAGAAGTAATTCGTCGATTAAGAAGGTTTTTGAGTTTTGTTGGACTTCAGAAATTTCTTTTCAGTAGAATCAAAAGAAGGTAACTTCTTTTTTTCGCTTATTCTAAACTGAGATCAGTCTTTTTTGGTTTCTTTTCAGTATTAGATTATTTCCTTTCACCATTTGTTTATTTAGAAAATACATAAAGCATCTTCTGAATAAGAATTATGTGAAGTTCTAAGTACTTCATTCTTATTGCCATCGAAATACGTTCAATCTTTGTTTTTGTGCCATGTTCTTTGTCAAAGAAAATGCAAAGAAAGAACTTAATCACTTCGACCATAAAATGAAAAAGGGTTCACGGAAAACCTTTAAGGATCTTAAGTCGTTTATGGCCCAAAGGATTTGCCTTGGTGTATGTCGCTGCATACTGAACTAAATCTTTCGTTTTCAACCCGAAGTATTCACACTATATATATCCTCAAAATCTGAAACGTTCGATTGATCTGATCGTTATGAGAAAGCGGAAATATTATTAAGAATTAAACAATTCAAGATTTCAACCATCAAGCAGTAAAAATTCCTAAATTAATAAATAAAATAACGATGAATAATTCTATATTTTTAAAATATAGAAGATGGTGATTCTTTCTTCAATGCACAGCATTGGGTTTTGATGTTTAAGAAAGAACTGCTTATTTTCAAATTTCCACGTGTATTGATGAATACCTGAAGATGAGGTTAACCCGCATTTAAGGTTAATATATTTAAATTAGGTATTTATTTTAAGTCTTCAGAGATTGTAACGCTTGGTGCTAACATGTTACGTCCAACCTTTAAAAATTATTTTAAAATCAGACAGGAAATTGTTTAAGTTAAAAGGAAAAGCATAGATTAAAAAAGAGCGATAATACCATAAGAAGAGGATCTTGGCCTTACAAATAGGCTGAAAATGACATTTTTTCTTCGAGCTTTTTGTTTTTACAGAAAAGATTTATTCACTTTGAGAAACGAAATACAAATTTGGAAACGAAATGTTGCTGTTTTCACGAAAAAGAAAACCAAAATTTATTTTTCGTTAATGCTTTTGTTCTACGTTTTATGCTCCTTTAGTTGATAAATCCTCTTAATGTCTGCCTTTTAGATTTTTCAGATTTCAACTTCTTTTGCGTTTCTCATTGACTGAAAAAATGTTTTGGAAATTTTATTGGGCACAACAAACTCAACTTCTTGTGGAAAATTTCAGCTTCGATCGAGTTCTTAAAACACAAAAATTTTAAGCTTGTTGGTTCGCAGTCCCTGTCCCATGAATCATCTTCAATAAATTGTCTTGCTCGACTTTCGACAATTCTTTAAAGTCAACATCATTTTTATGTTAACCTCTCTTCTTGGATGTATTTCTTAGCGTAGCTTTGAGAAAAGCAGTTCGTGTATGCTTCTCAGCTCTTGCTCCGCAAGGAATATCAAACGCCCACCGTCAAAGATTATGGAAACGGAAACTTTGCTCTTTCAAAAACTGTTATTCTCTTCTAAATTCCATGTATTTTATTCATTATAATTACTTCTTCTCTTATCGACAGCTTATGTGGTTAATATTTATTGTCTTTCAAAATCAAGAGGTAACAAATTTTCAGTACAGATTGCGAACAAAGAAATCATCGAGATTTCTGTTCTTGCAAGGAATTCGTAAATCATTCAGATTTAAAAATGTAATAATTTAAAATTAGAGTCTCTTAATCTTTTAGCCTTAGCATTTAATTCAAATCCAGATGCTTATGCATTCCATGATTCTTATAAAATTGATCAAATTTAAAGTCACATTTGCAAATTAATGATGTATAATTTCCGCAGAATCAAATTTTTACCTATCTGATACATGGATAGATCGAAGTTATTTTCCATAACGGAAAGAGTCTCGAAGGAGATATTTAAGGACAAAACTGAAAATTTTTCTTAGACAAAAATATTTAATGGAGATATTTATTTCTCCCTGACTGTTTACACTACGGTACAACTTTAAAAACAATGGTTGTTAAATCTAAATATTTCGCATAAAACTGCATCTTACTGGGAATGATTATATGATTTTTACATTTTACCGGAAACACTCCAGGGATTTTCGATTCGCGGATTTGTCCCGAGAATGCCGCAGAAGTAGTTTGGATTCGACAGATATTATACTATCTGGAAAGGCTTAAGGCATTTCCGGGACAAATGAACTTAATTAATTTGGATTGACGGCAAGTTCCTTAAAATTAACTCTGGAAAAATAATTAGAAATACTGCCTTGTAAAATGGAATTATTCAGAAAAAGGAATTTACACGCTGACACGCCAACAAGCATCTAAAACAGATTGAAGAACGGGCTAAATTTCGCATTTTTCTGGTTTCAAAGACATTTTCTGGTGCTCGCCAGATTTTTTTTTTTCTCCATTTTTCTCCTGGCTTTTAAAAATCATGCGCTCACAGCAAGTTAGGAAAACAAATTCATTTTGCAGAACGTTTGCGCAAATTGAATGATTGCGTGCAACGGTATAATTAATAGCAAAAATGTCATTTACATCCGAAAGACGATCTTTGTCATCGAGATGCGACATCACCTGAAATCTAATAATGATTGCACTGGGATGTCGAGTGTAACTCGGTAAAATTTACATCGCTTCGAAATGAGACAAATTTTGAATTTTGCAGTGTAAAGTTAATTTCGATAGTACGAATTATCTTCCTTTTAAGACAATGTTTTAATATACTTTTTTCATAATATTACTATTTTCACTTGTTTCTTCTTATTCGCAGGTTTTTTGGTTCCAGCAACAGCACGAAAAGAAAAGGGTAAAGAGAGATTTTGTGGATCCTAATTTCCAAACCTTTAGCGGGTTTTCGTACTACACGACAAGTCCAGCCTTTGAGGAACCGTTCTCGGGTCACACTCAAAGCTACAGAGGAGCGGGGATCCAAAGTGCATTTCCCGATCCGCTCTTCAAAGAGCAGTGGTACCTGGTAAGTCATTTTCCCATTATGAATTCACATTCTTTCTCCTTCCTCCAGATTTTCCTAATGCTCCGCCTCGGACGGAATTTAAAATTTTCGGGAGAGTCGAAATGCTAATGAGAAGTTTTATTGAATATTAAAACATGGACACGGAAAAGTGACAATATTTCGAAATTTAATTTTGCGACTGTTGAAATTTTTGCGGCGAGTTAAAAAGTAAAGTTTAATCTTTCACTCTCGGTTCTGCTAGCTGCCAAACGCATACCCACAGCGCGAACCGGTTAAGTGAAGCTGCAGTTAATCCAATCTTTGTGGTGCAGAGGTTAAAATTGCCGAGGCATTGTGCAAAAGAGAACTGAAAAAGAGAATTTGCAAACAATTCAAATTTCATAGAATTTAATCTCGCCGAGATGAAAAGTTTAAGACTGAAACAGAAATCCATCTCGAAGTTTAATGCTGCTCAGACCGAAAACATTTTTCGACTTTTTCTTTTTACTTCTACTTCCATTGTCATTGCTCACCCACTGCCATGCATTCTTCAGCTTAACGAAATGATAGCGTAGCTTTTGATCTGATGAAAATGTCTTTTAAAACTTTCCTTCTTTCCGTCGAAGTTATCGATGAAAAAGCAGGGAAAATATCACGGCAACGGTTGGCAAGAAGTTGAAAAACCAAATTTTTTTCTTCGAATCTGAATTATTGATTTTGGGTTAGGAAAAGTGATGGTTTCATCGTGGCCCAGCGTTCTTTTAACCGCGGCAAATGAAAAAAACTTTCAGAAAGGATGACAATCTTCGAGGTGCACGTTCTCAAACTCGTCACTTTCGGAAACGTGCCTCTTATTCGAACACGAAGTTTATAAAACTTTTCCATATTCCGTTCCACCACCTAAGACAATCACTGAAGTTTATCGTTCGTATCAGAAAAAGATTTTATATTCGTCAAAAATGATTCTGAGTCCTTTTGCAATTAATTTGGATATGTGTTGATTTCTGTTTTGCGACCTCTAATCGTGTTCCACGTTTTTCGGTATCATAAACTCTCAAAATTCTCTTGCGCCAGATTGGCCTTTCCCGGCAAATATTAGGTACATTTGCTGATCGATTTTGATCATAATTTGTTGACGGTATTAAAAAAATCACAGGAGAAATTAATTTTTATAAATAAACCAAAAATAAAAGTGAAATAGTCGACTAGATGAAGTGCGTAACGCTCAAGCTCTTCAGTTGACGTCGCGATAATGTTGTATGAAATTTTTCAGTTTTATTCACTAAAACATCGCTTATTTGAGCTGACGACATTAGCAAATGTGAAATTTAAACAATTTTAGAACGGAGACCGATATGATGCCCCGTCCACGTCCGTTGCAACCTTTGGGCTCTGACACGTTACTGTATTTGATTCCGTCCTCACAAATGTTTGGAATCCAAAAGTTATATGAACTAATGCATGATCGCTAGAGTTCTCAACGTGTCGTTTTTTCAAATCCAGCCAAATTGTCCAGGGAGTCAAGTGAAAATATCGAAACGAATGAAACGGATTTAAATTTCGTATAATGTTTCTGTGAGCAGATTTTTAAATAAGACCGTGGTGGCGATTTTGATTCGATTTGAAGGCAACTGCTGAAGCGATGTGATCGCGATCTTAAACATGAAATTCGCGTGTTCCCTAGAGAAGAGAATTTTGGTGATTGATATGACGATCGCAGCTTTTTTCTTTTTCAGGTTTTACGATCTATAAAAGTATTAAAAGTCCATTTTTATATTAAGTGCCCACGATCTTTATCACTGCTTCTTTATGCTTCGATTATCCGATTTATACTTTATTTAAAACTACCACATTTTTATTTTTATTCATTTAAAACAATAAACCAATCATTAAGGAAAATATTTTTCGTAGATCGTTCTACCATCGGACTAAAAAATTTTCATGTGTGATATTTTAGCATATATGGAGTTGACATATGCTTACTGTGCATGCTATATTGTATTACACTACACGTATTAAGAATTAACATCTTAATACATTATATTATACTTAATGTGTGTTGACAAGAAGTAAATTCGGGATCTGACAATAGATAATAGAAATAAATTTTTCCTTTTATATTATATTTCAAGAGCAATTAAACAATAAATGTATACCTATTTTTTATACTATATTATAAAAAAGATACTCAAATAGCGTTTCAGAACTTTGTCGAATGTCGGGGCCGTGGAAAATCTTGCGAAGACCGCAGTCTCCATGATTCTTAAACGGTAGAGGATTAAAGTGGAAGTAAATTTACTTACTGAATTTGGTGTTGCTTAAGTTTTTCTTTGAACTTTGAGATCTTAAATCTGCCTTGGTTTTCGTACAGAAACTTGGTCTGATTAAAAATGTAAAGGAAAATTTCATTTTATAAAGGCGAAATTTTATTTTACCGAAACATGTAAACAGTTATCGTTCGGCGTCATCACAAATGCATAAGTCAAATAATCAAATCTGCCACTCCGGTGCTTGTTAATTAATTGACAAAATGGAATTTACAGTTGGAAATATTTGTTTAACAAAAATTTTATTGTTTACTGTAGTGGCAGTTATAAAACAAGTTTAGAAAATATTTATAATTTATTTTACGAATTTTGAAAAAGTTTTACAGGTCTACGGAGTTGCAAATATTTAAAGTGAAAAGAAATTTCATGAAGATGTTTCACATGCAAATATATACGTGAAGTTATTCCTTTTCTGTCGGCTTTTTCATCCAATTACGAACAAATTCAGTTTAGTATAAAATAGATATACGTTTATCAATTAATATTGCTCTTGAAGTAGAATATGAAATAAACTATGGAACATGAAATGCCTGTACCAAATTTTTCAAAAATAAAAAAATTTGAAAATATGTCTCGATTTAAGAATTCCTAGCTCCACGATAAGAGTATCGATATTAAAAGAATACTATTAAGCACAATTAACAATTATTATGGATTAAATAATACTGAACGAAACGTAGAATATAATTCAAATTTCTTAAAAAATTGTTTTCAAATTGATTTACATCCCTGTTAAGTTACGATCACACTGTAATAAAAACATTATCAAAAAGGAAGTTGTTGCAAAATGAAAAACTGAGGTAAATATTGACGTGCAGAACGAATAAATGTAAAAAAGTAATCAAACAAACTTTGGAACACAATATTAAAATTTTAAGAAACTTTTTTTTCCGCAAGCAAATGTATGGTTAAAATACGGCTTACATCGCATTAGACATCCCATTTTATATCTTCTCATACAAAACCTCTCCGAAAGATGTTTCATTTTCAGCAATATATTCCTGATGGTGACATTCGTCCAAAAAATGACATTTTGCGAGAATTCGAGACATTTAAGATGATTAATGTTACTTCTACGCCTCTTCCAAAATCCCTGCTTCTCGGGGAGATAAAAAAATCTTAATGTAATAAAAATATGTACTAAAAATATTTTTATGAGAAGGGTTGGAAAATGGTTTTTTCCAATGTCTTTTCATTTAGTTTAATGTTAAACTAAAAACACCATATATTCAAGAAATTCAGAAATTCCTCATAAATACGCTACAGCTTCATTAATTTAGTTTCTAAGCGGTAAAATATAAAATATGCTATGTCAACTTGTTCGAGTTTCCCTGTGTTAAATCTTCTGATTATTAAATGGCAAGAAATTTGACACATTTATCAAAAGACCGAATTCGATATGCATATAAATAAAATATAATATAACATTACAATTTTGAATTCAGAATTTAATTTTAAGTAATCGAAAATGATTATATTTTTAATTTATTTTTAAAAATTTTTCATTCCACTTTTTTATTATTCGGCATACTTTCAATCCTCAATTACTTTATTAAATCTGGACCATATTGCTGTTTATAGAAAGTGTTTGCCAGCAAGTTTATAAACCTGTATAAAGTTTTGATTTATATTGAAAACAGCTTATGAAAATATCCGTTGATGACACATTTTTGGCGACTTAGAACTGAAACGGAATTTCAGATTTCTGTATCCAAACAGTTCAATACGAAATTTAGTGAAGTAAATTAATCATTCACATCAAATATAAAATAATTTTGGTCCTTTTAATCACCAAGGGCACCCTTTTTGTATCTATTCTTCCAAAAAGTTTGTTTTCGTAATTCCCGATACTTAATATCGACTTAATCTTACAAATAACCTCATTAGATTGAATGTCCTCTGTAAGGATTTATGAAATATAAATTATTTCGGAAAGCAGTCTTCTTTATTTAATCTCTTCACTATCACATTAGTAAAAAAAAAATTCACATTGTCATTTTCCATTCAAAATGCTTCGCATTTTGCGGGAAAACTTTTGCACTCAACCTAAAAGCTTACCCTAAGTCAACTGCAAAAGGCAACTAGAAATGCTGTAAATAATGGTTGGCAGAGTTTATTAATTTTTTTTAAACTTGTCATCGTCATAGTCTAGAAATTTGCGGCAGTCTTGAGAAGTGAATAAATGTCAGCAACGCCAAATCACAAAAACCTCTTTAAGAACTTCGAAAGTAAATTTATTTTCAGACATTCTTCGAGTGAAAAAGAAATCATGAAATTTATTCCTTTCCTTACTTATCATTCCGCCTTTTTCGAGTGCCGGCTTAATATTTTCGGCTGGTGTTTCATCAAAGAAAGCGGAAGGAATTAAAGCTTTACCATGAGTGCTCTCATATTTGAGACAATGAAATTTATCGTGGCAAATTTGCTTCGTCTTTCATTTATGTGTAACGTCGCTTAAATAATACCGTATGCACCTTAAGGCCCTTAAAACTTGAACATTCGGGACTTTTAAAATTTACAGAATAAGGGTTAATATCGCAGGAATGGGACCTTTGAGGCCTAATTTTACTCCCTTCATTTTTTGGCCTGCTCCAGGATGAATTTTATTAGATATTTATAATTTTAAAATTCCGCTTTGCTATCGCTCTCGGCTACTATTTTGTAAATTGTAAACATGAAAACAGTTCGCCTGATCTGATAAACTAGATTTCCAGTTGAAAGAATCCACCCATAAAGGGTATGAGCCGATTCGTATAAATTCATTCGGTTAGAAGCCAAAAAAATTATTAAACCAAGGAAAAGCAACATTTTTACTGTTCCAAATATATAAAATTATAAATTTATTTAAAATATTACATAAGATTGGGATTCAAAATTTCGGTTGGGATATTCAACATTAGTATCTCTTGTTTAACCAATCGAGTATAATCAATAATTATGGTTCTTCAACTCTAGTAAATTTCGTATTTATTGCTAAAGTTTTTAATATTATTGTCATCCTTCTGCTTATTCGCCCGCTTTTCTTGTATAAGAATTAAGTCATTCATCCTGTAACGTTTCACATTTTTCTCCTTGTTTTATATTTGTGCGACAGTTGATGGAATCCGTAATTTTATTAAAAGAAAGAAAAAAAATGGAGCAATAAGTTTATGATAAAAAAATTTTGCAGAGATATAAAATAATTAGTTCATTTTACAATATTTTAAATGCTATTATCTTGTTTATATACAGACTATCATTTGAAAATTTTAAAAAATAAATAAGTTTCTTTATGTCTCTTACAACTCCAATGCATTAGGTATTAATATATACTATAAGTTAGTAATGCAGTCTTATTTACATTTCAATTTAAAGAACGCGTTTCACTCGTTCACCTTGATGTAAAATAATTTTAAGATTGAAGCTATTATTAATAATATTGCAGTAATAAATATATATATGTACATGATAAGAAAAAATTTTTGATTATTCATATTCTATTCATTCATGCACTTTTTCCAGATGAAGTTTTTTTCAAATTGTATGCCGTTTACAATAGATCGTGAAATCTATGTTTATTAATCATATTGGTAATGTAATAAAGGAATAGATTAATGAATTAGTGAAATAAAGAAGGACTGCGGTATCTGTGTTCGTTTAAACGATGTTAGAGAAATGAAATTTTACATTTTAAGCAAAAAATTTCTGACGTTAAGTGCACATGTAGGTGATATATGTATGTAGTCATTCAATTTCGGCTTGAAAAATAGTTCTACTTGAAACAGGATTTTAAAAACTTCACTTTGACAAAGTGACATTATCAAAATTTAACTAAATCCTAATTGACTTTAGATGTTTTTTGATTTACAAATCAATATTTTATTACTATTCAGTTGAAAGGCTAAGATTGAAAAAGCATGAAGAAAGTGATAGCACGAATAAGGACCGGAGAAAGAATTACTACGCTAAAATTTCCTGTATGATGATCCTGGTTATGAAAGTGAACTTTTTCGGGCACAAAAATTGCTCAAGGCATTGATTTAGTTGTTAGGAATTTCACAATATTTGAAATCTATTTGAATGAAAAAAAGGTTTTTCCATTCTTTGTTAATATTAGATTAATTTCATTTTTTTATTCCATCATTATCTAACGATTTGAAATATAATAAATAATAAGAAAAAATAACGTTATAATAAATTTGAAGAAAAGATCTTCTAAATTAAGATTTCTTACATTTCAACGAAAATAAATAGAAAATATTACATCTGATACACAATGGAACAATATACTTAAATGATTCGACAGCTTTTATTTATTGGCTGTTATAATCAAGAAACTCGCAAGAGCAAATAATCGAAATAGTGAAATAAATTTCAAAACAGACCTGCTGGGAAAACGATAATTTTTGGTCTATAGCCTCTTCGTCTTCCGTTCCGGAGTCATCAAACACATTACTCGTTGGCGAAAATTATACGCATATTACACGGTCAAATGTTCATTTTATATATCTTTAACAGAGAATTTTCGTTTCGTTACGAATCAAAAGCGTTTCAGTTCACGTTCTGTGATATCCCAATTATCACAGACAAAACATAAACAAAAAAAATCATCAGGATTTTTTCATTCCTTTTGGAAACTTTTGGTTTTTAAAATATTTTTGCTGAGAAAAAAAAAGATCAGGAAATAACAAAGAAAGAAGAGAGTTTATTAAGCAGTTAATACATCATAAAATGATTATTCAAATGTCTTAAAATGTTAGACGAAAAATACTACAAAGTTTTAAATCCAATTACTTTGTGATGCAATAAAATTGCTCAGAAAGAAAAAATTATTTGTCGTAAACTTGAAAAAATAATAATTATTTATTATTTAAATTTAATAATTGCTGTTATTTGAAGAGAAAATTCTCTAATAAAGTCTTAGCACGAACCGAAAGAGGTTATCAATTTTTTGGAAACTGACTTTGAATAATCACGTGTAGTAATTGTAGAATTAGGCACATTAGTTATAAATCTTTTTTTCTTTTTTACATTTCATTGTATTCATAGAATATTAGGAGTAATTTTCAAAAGATCTATTCAGTCCTAATAAAAGGTGATGATTTATTTTATAAATTGTTTTTAGTTTTCTGCACGAAGTTTCCACAGTTAATTATTAAAACATAACGGCTTTTGTATCGCACCCACAAAGATAATATAAATGACGCTTTTGGATAACAACTGTAAAATATTATGAAAATTACATTCTCTTGGTGTATATTAATAAGCTCGTAGCTAAACATATATTTGCTTTTTTTATTCGAAAACTTTTTCATACGATTTTTAAAGAAATGTATGCAAATATAAATGTTCTCATAATATATTGACTTATTTTCTTTCAATTTAGATTAAGTAATAATTTTTTTCAACATGTCAGCTCTGGCATGACTAATTTGTGTGTTTATATATTCAGCTTTTTACGTTTTTCTTAAGGCAGAACGAATTTTTCTTCGGTGTAAAAAAAAATATACAAATTTAAACGTTTCGTAAAATAAATTTCGATATTTCTTTATAGGAATATTTTTCTTGGTCAAGCGTGATTTTTCTGCTATAAATGTATTAAAAATTATTGCATTTAAGTTTGAAATTTTTAGGTCAATATAAAATTCTTTTATGCCATTAACACTTTGTTGATTTAATCCATTCATGCAGGCGCATCGATTTTAATGTCGCTGAATATTGTAAACGAAAAAGTATACAAATAAAATATTATTTGCCATTTATTTTTCAAACAGATCAAATAGCTAAGAATTAGCATACATTTCTTATGATGAATTCGAAATTTAAAACAAAAAGACCAGATTATGAAAATTTTTTAATTCTATTTGATAATTTTTTTCTAATTGTTTTGAGTCATTTCGAATTTGTAGGTAATGACTGCAAAATGCGGAAACTTTACATGAAATATATTTATCTCCAAAATGGTTTCAGAGTGAAGCATGTATAAAAATATCTATTCCATTTATTAATAAGTAGTTAGGTAGTGATCAAAATACTAAAGAGAGTTAATATATTGAATTTCTGATATTTTGATTTTATGATTGAAAAGGTTTTTGTGACTTTAATAAAAAATTTCAAATGATAATTCATTTTATGAGGCAGAGACAATATACCGAAATCGGGAATTTTTATGTAAATGTAATTCTTTTTCATTAAAAGAAACTGCAGTTTTTATATAAATCATACTGTTAAATTTTTCAGAACGGCGGTGCTACTGGAGGCTACGATATGAATGTAGGTCCAGCATGGGCCAAAGGATATACTGGAAAAGGAATTGTGATATCAATTTTAGACGACGGAGTACAGGCAAACCATCCAGATTTAGCTCTAAATTTTGTAAGTATTATAAGTCAGATTACTATAGCAAAAAATATACGCTCTTTTGATTAAGCTTCATGACAATATTAAATTTCAATTAATTTTCCTATAATTCAGTTTCAAATAATTTTTATATTTATTAGAATCACGGAAATTGCAATTCCTATTTAAAAGTTCCTTTCCCTTTAAAATAATTCCTAATATTTTTTTTCCTTAGATTCCATTCGGAATCGGGCAGTTAATAAAACTGCAACTTTAGTATACTACCATCGCTGTCTTTTTATTTCTTTAAGCTTCAGCAGTATGTTAAAGTCTTCTTTTTCTTCCATTTGGGAGCCCCTATTTTTTTTCTTGCTTTTGAAATGAAATATAAAATGGTATATCGGCAGCTTTGCTTTAAAATGAAATATAAACGAAATTAAAATCCATTAAGAATGTTTGTAACAATTGTAAGAAAAGCGTAAATGTGTCTGGTATTTCTGTCGGCATTTTGAGAAAATTACATTCTGTTCGCTTACTTATTTATTTAACAAAAGAAAAAACAATATTTAAATTTTATCTGTAAAATAGTAATATAAGTTGCTCTTTTTTTCAATAACATCTTACAGTAAATATTAATAATGATATTAATATTCAATTTTACGCCACATCTTTATACGTCGGTATACCACATCAAGAATCAAATCTGATCTTTGACAATTTCTTTTTCTACCTTTAATTATTATTATTATATTTCTTTTAAATTTCAGAAACTTTTCAGCATTGCGGCCATTGTTAACAGAGTTTTAAATTTAATGAAGTTTTTCTTTTCAAAATAATTAAATAATCAATTAAGTTCAAATGGAAATTCTTATATACGTAAGAAACGTTTTTTTTCCTTATTCTGACTTCGGAATCAATATCGATATATAAATCGATAAATTATTATTTTATTTTTTTTCTGAAATTAATATCAGTAACAGAGATAATTGCCTCTGTAAATGTCTACGATCATGAATATGATTATTCTTTAAACACTGTATCAGTTATTCGCCTTTCTCTTGATTATAATTTCTTTTATCATCAGACCGTCGCTTTATGATTTTATTCTGTTGATTCCTATGCATGTTTCTTATTTGTTTTGATTTTCTCGAAAAATAAAATGTTAGGTCCTTTTGCTTTGGTGAAAAAAAATATCAAGCTTTATTATATTAGGTTAAAAAAATTTCATTGAAAAATAAGCGGGAATGACTAAATTAAAAATCTGATTTATTTCCCCTTGAAAATGCTGGCTTACATCCAGTTTCTGAGTCGTGAATTAATGCTGTAATAAAATATAAGTTTGTGATAACAATAACATGCAATATAAGGTGAGTTTTTGACTAAACTGCCACTCTATATTAATTTCAAATTAAAAATTATGTTTCAGAAACTAATTGCTTGGAACTTGTTTTGTACATTTCGCTTGAAAAACATTCGCTCTAGATGAAACTTAGGCGCTTTAATTTTATGTAATATATAAAAAGCAATCCTTTTATACATTATATATGATTTCATTTGGATTTTCAGAGCAGTTTTCCATTAAATATACATCCATAAATTCATTTGTAATTGGTAAATCTTAATTTTAAAATTCGAATCACTGATTAGTTTGACTTCCTGGTCGCATTTGTTGCTGTGGCAGCAAATTTATATGGAGCCCATATGCTATGTAAGTAACTAAGATTTAGCGAAGATTTATGACTTAGGTGATGTTCCCTCGCTGATTTAGTGAGAAAGGAAAATTTTATAATTAAAATTGTGTAAGTCAGAAATCGGAGTCGGAGCAGTCAAAGAAATAAAAGTCCCCTGGGAAATTTGAGAAATGATGAATGGGAAATTCGAAACCATTTTGGAGTTTTAGCTCGATGAAAAGTGGGGTAAATGTGCTGCTCCCTGGAAAAGAGGCCCCCTTCAGATTTTCTTATATTGCAAGTATTTCCTTTTAGACAATTTTTACTTATCTCTTCATAGAAATGAAATGCATTTGTTTTTAAATATAAATAGGCTAATTCATTAGCATTAGTTCATTATTTAAACCTTTTCCAATTAATAAAACTTACTTATTCGGTCCATAGAATTTTCCATAGCTTTGGGAATAGGTCATTACGATTAAAAGCGCTAATTACTCATTTTCTTACCAAGTTTATTCATCATCATTTCGTTATTCTTTTAAAAAACCAACTTTTTCTTTCTCAGGCTGGTTTTTTTAAAATGATCTTCAATAAAAAACATGATATTAAAAAACGATTCCTTTTTCATTTCAATATCCATTTCTACCATAATATGAAAATTACTCTGTACTAGCACGCCTTGATTAATTGAAATCACTCTTGGCTTCCTTTTACAATAAAAACGCGTTATAAAATTCTGAAAGCTGAAATATTTTTATTGTTTTCAAATTAAATTATCTGTCTTCAATAATATTAATAGTTTCATGAATTCGTGCCAAAAGTTTAAATATGAATCGTATTCGTTTTCATTAAAATCTCAACTTATTGAAAACTAATTATAAAATGATTTTGAAACTAAATTTTTTATGTTGATAACTGAGTCACAGTTTTCGTATAAAAAAAACATTAAAAAATTTTTTGCTAAAATTAATATACGCGGTGAATCAAAAATTTAAGAAAATATTATAAATTTTGCTTTAATGAATTTCTTTATGTGTAAAAGGCCTATGTATCAGCTTTATTATAAATTTATCTCATTGTTTGATAGATTAAAAAAAAATTGTCCGTGCATAAGAAATAAATAATCTACACGAATAAACCAAATTTAAACGCATGCATAAACAATAAAATTGTGATTTGATTGAAGTTCGCCTCATTAAAAGTCAAAATTATGTAAAAATTTTCATAAAAGGAAGATTTTTTAAAAGGTTGAAGGTAAGATGATCAAATTTTTCACGCGCTTAAGGAAATCCAAGTAGATTAATTAATATCCATTTTTATTAAGAACAAGAGTAGGTAGTCAAATGATAATGAATAATGTGTTTTGAAAAAATTTTCGCGAGATAAAAAAAGTGAAAAAGAGAATGGCTGAAATTTTCAATGAAAACCGAATAAAATGTTAAGACATTTAATAAAAACGCCCTAATAGTTAAATAAAATAGATGAAAATAGTTAAGTTTTCCAAAAAGGGAAAATTGATGATAAAAAGGGGTTTGGAATACAAACGTTTAACCATTTGTCAAAACCCTAAAGAATATACCACCATTGTTGTCCCTGTTTATCGGGCACAGACGTTGCTTTTCTCACTGCATACACATTGAATTTATTTTCACATTTTTATTATGCGTTCATCGTGTTCAAATGATCCTAGAAAAATTTAATGACCATGATAGTAAACAGCAGATGTTTGCCTGGAATTGCATGTTAAATCATCTTTTAAAAGCGGACAGTTGGTGTTTGAAAATGTCTAAAAGTATAGAATCCTCACAAAAAAATAAAAAAGTGTAAATACAGATTGTGGTATAAAAATCTTAAATGAAATTTTTATCTAATTTTAATTTCCAATCATACTCATCATATATATATTTATATATAAAACGCAAATTACATTTAATGACGATATAGTGTTTCTAATATTTGTTAATAATCGTTGATATCAGATCTAAATGTGAAAAAAAAATTAGTATTGCTGTGATGTAGTTTAGAACTGTATTCGATATATTTTTACATAGAGTAGATAATTCGATAAAAATTATTAAAAAACAGGATTTGAAAGACCGGTTAAATAATTATCAAATCTATAATAAAATTTTAATATTATTTTTTTTATCGATTTTTTTCCATGCACTTATACCTTTGACGAGAAACTGACATTATCGTAAAAGATTATACTGCTTTCCAAAGACTTATTTTGTACTTTGATTGATCGTTGAAAAATTCAAAAGTTAATAAAGCTTTATCGTTGTGAAACTTTTGTTTGGAATGGATATAAGAGGGCCTTAAATACATGTTTTAACTACTTTGCTATATTAGCAGGGAATTCAAATTGAATCGAATTTGAGATTCCAATTCGTATTCCTGTCTCAGTTCCAATGATAACGAGCTTTGATTTATTACACGACATTTAACATAATTTTATCTAACTTTTGTGATTTATTATTCCAGTATTTACTTGTAAAGAGATTTTCATTTACCAAATCCTGCGTGCAAGTGACACAGTATTCCTATTCATCCAACGCAATAAATATATCGCTCTTCGCTTGCAAAAAATGTGGTTTGCATATAATTCAGTTTTATCTGTTTAATGAAAATGCATGCAAAGAATAATAAATTTAGAGTGGAAAAACAGAATAATTAATAAAGATTGCACTCTTTCTCTGTCATTTTTAATGTGAAAATATGTGAATTGATTCGCCGATGTTTCCTCTTTTTCTAAGGACATTATTATCCTTGTCTCTTTATTATTTGATAGAAAAAAAAAATGTCCGAACTTTTCTCGAAGAGAATTAAATACTTTTTCTAAATGAGAATATATTTAAAATGTTCCTACCAAATTAAAATTTTTTCTGCGAGATAAACGATCAGTTTCATTTTCATCCTCCATTAATATTTATATCCTTTTTCCAAATATATTTCACTTGTTTTTTTTTATGATTTTTTAACTCATTACTAAATTATCTTTATCTTTTCTAATAGTAAGAATTTATTTTCGTTTTGAAATGAATGGCTGGATGAGATTGCATTATTTAGATTTGGTGAACGTTTCTGCCAATGAAATATTTGGGTAGAAAAAAAGATAAAAAAAATGAATTTGATTTGTTTATATTGAATAAATAAAGCAAATGTTTTGCCGGAAAAAGCTGAAGAATAAATTCTTTTTTCCCCTTGCGATTGCATCAATAACAATAAGAAGAAATACTTTTATCCGCCAAAATTATTGTTATTTAATAAGCATGAGAAAAATATGAATTTTCAGAAAAAAGAAAAATCTGAAAATGTTATACCTTATCAAAAGAAATTTTTTTCAGATTTTAATAATTCCTTCTGATGCCATTTCAACAGTGGATTCAATTAGTTCGAAATCAGTTATAGAGCGTTTTTTAAAAATACCGTGATATGAATATAATAATGTGAAATGTAATTAGCTAGAGCACTTGATTTTAATTTGCTGATCATTTGTTTTTCTTTAAAAGGAAGCATGGAAAAGATAATGATATTTTAATTATCACGAAATGGCCAAATGTAGCCTTGAAATTTAAGGCTTGGTTGTCCTACCTTCATCATTTATAATTCTTCAACTCTTTTTTTTTTTTTTTTTTTACGCAGTTTTCGCTTCTTAGTTTTCTTCGTTTTCCTATACATTTCGTTTCGGTTACAAAAGTATATTGTAAATCTTGAGAGTTATATTATATAACAGTCTCTTTATATTTCATTCTATCTATTATAAATTAATATATTTTTTAGTGATGGATAAATATTGAAAAATATTTTTCACCTTTTGATTATTTTATAAGACCTTTTATGAAATCAAAAATTTTCGTATTTTTTTATAAAAATGAGTGGTTTTTGGATTTTTTAGTTGAAACTGTAATTGTATTACTTAATTTGTTTTAGAAATTGTAACTTATTATTTCCGACAGTGTGATTAACTTTTCAGTTATTTATTATAATTATGTCGAAAATAAATTTTCATTGAACAAACGAAAAGGAAAGTATTGCAAAGGTGTGTATTTATTCACCCAATATCTTTAAGATGTTGCTATTATTCGAATAAAATCATAAAAGGAAACTTTCATGAATTTAAAATTAAGAACTGAAATTGAATAAAAGCAAGCGAGAGAATCAGCTTTTGAGATGTCGTAAAAGATGCAGTTTATCCATATGAAGAATGATTTTCACATGATAAGAAAATCTTATCAGACGATTCATATTTCTCTATTTACGCTTAATTCAATCTTTAAAATTTTAATTGCTTCACCTTTGATTTTATATATAACAAATAAATTTGGTTGTACTTCGTCTATGAAATCCATTATAGCTTGAATTCATCTCAAAATTCTAATGAAAAAGAAGCTTTGGAGCTACTTCAGGCAATCAAAGGTTATCTAACCATTTAATATATATCTAAATTTACATTTCTTTTGATTAATTATCTGGGTATACATTTCAGATATTGCTTTTGATATTTAAATAAATATTTCCTAAATTTAATTGCCATGTGTTTAAAAGTAAAAATGATATATATATTTTATTTTTAATATATTATTGATTAAATAAAAATTTTGATGATTTAATTTTTTAGTTTTTTTTCTAATTGGTTTTCATCGTTAGTGGCTTTATCTGTCATCTTTCTGATATTCATATCATTTCATTCCGACATTTAAATTAATGAATGTTGCCTTTCACTGTGGTTTAAGTTTTTAAAATATATATTTAAATAATATATACATTTTATTTATATATGTTGAATTGGATTTCGAAAATAGATGGGAATATTATTGATTTTAATCTCTGCCCATTTGAATGGGCAGGATTCAAAATTCAATGATATTCCATTTATCAAAATTCAATTTCTTCCTTTTTTTACATCTCATTTATCTTTATGATTTTGGCTTTATATCATATAATCTTCAAAAAAAAATGATATTCCTTTTATGTAATAGGATTTGGGATGTAGCATTACTGAATAAGTTCAAAGAACAGTTCCCCGCTCCGATGATTTATGAATCTCAACCTAGTAATATAATCTAAACATCAGTTTCTGTGGAAAATTAATACATGGATATAAAAATTTAATTTGATTTTGTGACAATGGATCTTATAAGTCTCATTGATATTTTTTTTTTAAACGACCAACAAAACGTAAAAATTTTTGTGAAAGAAGATAATGCCGATGACAAACAAAATAAAGGGGTTTTGGTAAAAATGGGGGATTGCTTACAACAAATGTAAACCATTTCCCAACCTCAAAACGGAGATTCATACGAGCCATCTAAATTTAACAAAATTCTTTTCAAGAGGAAGTCCGGAGTTCCTCTAAATCGCTATTACCTTTGGCTAAATACAATTTTCTTAAATTAAAATATTTGATCAAATATTAAGGGCTCTAAATTCATAAAAAATCTCCAGGGGATGGGAATCAGGCTGTTACCCCATATAGATACAGAGCGGTTCTATTTTCTTATACTAAAGTATTGGACCAAATTTTTCCTTCGGCGCAAGGCAGAAAATTTTTGCAGTTATTTTAATTCAACTGTGTAAATGAAAATAAAATATTGGCCTTTGCATTATTAACATTGTGGAACAATCTATCACTTTAATAATGTAAAGCTCTTATATTTATCTGGAATGATAATCAAAAGGGGTTTTTTTTTGTTGCAAAATTAAAATCTAAATAAGATGCGATCTCAATAAATGCTAGCTCTGGGGAAAGAAAGCATAAGGGAGGATATCCGGGCCTCAGATGAAACCCAAGTTGGGATAGGTCAAGTAAATGAAGAGTTTTAAAGGAATTCACCTCGGATCTGTGTGATGAGAAAAGTCTAAATTATTTTACACAAGAAAGGAACTCTTCACTTCATATTAGCTGGATATGATTCCTATTATCTAGTTAGATGATCAAAGCAGAAAAGTTTTGCTTTTTACAACTATAAGCTGCCTCTGAGGCTAATTTCACCCCTAATAATTAATTCTATGCATAATGTAACTGTCTCACGATTTATAAAATTAAGCTAAATTTGCTATAAATTAATATTTTGTTTTTTCACCGAGCTGTAGTTCAAAACTTTGAGATTTTTCTTCTGGCTATTAGTTTTGATCGCTTGGTTATTCTACTTTTCCGATATTTCCCATGAATGATTTCTATTTGTGGAAAAACGTGTGGGGAAAGTTCTCACCTACTCACCACCTTTATCTAATTTTAGGGATTTCAGTCCCCCTTGGGGAGTTACTAATTGACTCCATTTTTATGATGAAAGCTCCTTAAAGGCATTGACTTAAGTTTTGATTCGTAAAAATTAAAAAGAAAGTTATTGCCTTGTTAAAAATTCATTCAAATATTTCCAGGAGAACAAAGAAATGAGCAAATTAAATTGAGTTTTTATGTTTGAAGAATTCACTATTTCCCTGTAAATGGTTTCTTTTGTTAGCTGTCTTTAATGCCTATCACCTAGTCAAACCATTTGAAAACTTCCATTTTGAAAAGTTTATTTTTTTCTTTATAAAAGTTTTTTGCCGAATAAAAGATATAAGGGCTTAAAATTAATTTTGCCAAAGAAAGAGATGGAAAAGACGTCAGAAACACGAATCGTATCTTAATCTGAGTTGAGGATATATTTTACATTTCTCTTTTTCCTAACTTTTACTGATCCGTTTTTTTCAAGCACTTTCGTTCTTCATAAAAGAACGATGCCATTTCTGAAGCTTTTGATTAAGGAAGGGAAGATCTGACGCTGAAATCTCCTGATCATGTCAATGTATTTCGCCTCAGTTGCGTCTCTTAAAAAATAAAATACGTCTTTCAGTTGAAAAGTGTTAATTTGATTTAGCCTGCATTAAACTTCGCAACTGTTACGTTAAATAAATAAAGAGTGCAATTTGTGGATCGTTGTTTGAATTTGGGAACATTTTACTCGCCGAGTTTTTTTGCGCATGACAAGTTAGAGAATTTTTCTTACAAAATACTTTTCTTCAGAAAATAAAAAAGAAACTCTTCAGATATTGGAAATCTATTTTCTGTAAACGTTTTAGAAGACCTTTAATGGAGTTTCCAAAATTTGAAACTTTAATCTTTAACTTAACTCAGTCTTCACCATTCTTTTACCCGGAGGAATTAATCCGCAAACATATAGCCGGACCTTCCACTTTCACGTTTTGCCCATTAAGATCGGGCTTATTTCAATGTTCTTATCGAAGTCCAAAACTTGAGCGTACAACTAAATTCAACTTTTACATGAATTTCTTTTTAAAACTTTAAAACCTAAATTTCGTCTTTTTTCATAAAAAAAAAGTTTAAATTTTCGAGTGCAAAAATTAAGTTATGAGTTTTCTACCGATTAGCCCGGAAGGTGATGGATAAATAACAGACTGAAACCCTTCGTGTGTGTGTCAACAATTTTAGTTACAGGTAATTTTAAGAGGGACTGTATCCGGCAACATCGAAGTGGTTTTAATGGTTTTTAAAAGAGGATTTTCGTTGAAAAGAATCAGAGAGAAAAAATAAACCTGAACCTCGAAAAAGTTTGGATCCTATTCAGTTTTAGGTTGGATCCTAAAATTAGAATGGGAATATCGAAACCCAGAATAATTCTTCTGTCGATTGCTCGATAAAGCAGAAATATTATTGATTCCCGAGCGATTTCTGGAAACTTTGATGCGGATCTCTCCTGCGTTCTCATCAATATCTTATGACTGGTCCGACTTCCAGTTATTGCTCCACTAGAAAAATTTCGGTATTGCAATCTCTTAATTTGATTTAAATGAGGAATTTTTTTCATAATAATCAAATATGCCTTCGAACTGTATCGAAAAATATCTTTTTCCAATATGAGGGAGAAAATGGAACGAACTTGTCAACGAACAATTGCATCAGGATGAAACGAATGTTATCGGAGAAATAATAAGAATTGTACAAGTGATGGCGAAAATTTTAGATTTTTTTCGACGAAGATTGCAATGTGAAGAATTTTATTTTGCCACATATCAATTCTTAATTGCAAAATTAACGCAAACGCAAATGGTTTCGATGGCTGCGGTTCCTGATTTTAATTTCCTAACATAATTATTGCAGAATAAATTAAAATGGATGTACGATTGTAGACTATTTCTTCTTATCTTTGTTGGCATCACATTGTTGAGTTCCACGGCGATAGCAATTTATTGATCCGATATATATATATACGTATGTATATATCAATAAATAATAATTCACGAGCGCTAAATATATTATTTTTACCTATTTTTAAGTATGAAAAGTAGAGAGAGGAAAAAGTAAATCTTTTGTGTTCTATCTCTCTGTGTAATTGGCTTGATGGTAAAAGTAATTAAACAAGGATTGTTGCAATATAATGCAAAATTAAAAGACTTGATGTCTTCTAAGACGCCTTATATTCCTTCTTGATTTTCCACCAGAAACTGATAAAAAAGAAGGGAAAAAAAGTAAATAACCTTCTTAATTAGTGTCTTAATAGTGTACAGCGTCATTAAGTCGGTACTGAGTGTCTATATAAGTAATTCTGTTAAATCTAGTTTTTTCATCTTGTTCCTCTTATTTAATTGAGAATTAATTCCTATTTTTCTTGTCTGTCGGGTGTTGTGTGCAACATGTCTGAACTCCGTATTTTATTATTCAATTTTCTAATTTTGATCTGACTTCTTGTCTTTTTAAAAATAACGGAATCTTCTATGGAACTTTTTTTAATTTCATCTGTCATTTGCGATATCACGTTTTCTTTTCTACCATAAAATTCATGTTATAACATAATTAAGCATACTCACTTCGATTTATGTGAATTTAAATTATTATTTAAAAACCACCAAAGGATTAAATCAAGACTTTATGCTTTTCAAAATCATTTTTTTATTCATCCACTGAAAATTATCCACTCGAATTTAGATTTTAGTATACTTTGAACTTTATCTTTAAATTGCTGAATAGTTTTTTTTTAAGATTGATTTTTCTCATATTATAACAAAAAGCAAGGTGTAGTGGAATACATAAATTTAAACACTTGAAATTAATATTTTAATTATAAAAATTGTGCACTGAAAATTTAGGTATTTTAAAATTCTGATTTCGTACGATAAATTTTATGACGTATATAAATATTTAGAAACATTAAATCTAAACACACCATGAGCTAACTTTAAGATTTATTTAACACTCAGTTAAATTAATGTTAACAGCTTCTGCTAAATTATTCATTTAGCAGTTAATATTAACTGAATTAGGAAAAAAATTCGGAAGATCATGAAATATAAATTCTTATATAGCAACATAATTATCTGCTGTAACTCTATGTTCTTATTAAAACAATTTTTTGTATTTTTGAAAAGTTTTTTTTCAATGAAAAGGCCAGAAAATAGGTAAAAATATTTTTATAGTAAGAAACACATGGGTATAAGACTTTTCGCTTCTTTTAATCTGCTCTATTTATTTTAAAAAATTTGAAAAGATATTATTGTTGAATTTCCATTGCAGGCCTTATTCAGTATATATATTTAGCATTTCAAATTCATGGCTACAAATTAAGGTCATGCAAATCATTTCGTATCATTTAAGAAATTTAAATTTCATTATAGAATTTCATATTTGCAAATAAAATTTACTTTTACTCATTCTTTGTTTTAATCTTCTGTACGTAATATTTACTGAATCTGATCATTCATAAATTTTCTTATAATTATATTCAATAAAAATTTCTGAAACTACTTTTTATCATTAGAAATCTTGTTTTGTGTTTCACACTATTTCAGTCATTGATGTTTAATTGTTTCGTGTGCTTTAAAAGAATATTACTGATCATATTACTATTTATTGCACAAATTATAATTATAAATTATTCGCGTCAGTCATTAATTGTGTATGACATTTATTAATATTTTTTAGCAGTTCCATTATATTCTGTCATAAAAGATACCTACTTAATTTGAAAATATGAAAATATTACCCATCGGAGCAAAAGTTTTATGTAAACAGATGACTATGATTATAAATGGAAGCCTGAATATGTTTACATTAAACTTTTTTGACATCTTGTTTTGATGGGTGAAAATGATTTTCTTATATTATCATAGTATAAAAAAAGCCCTATAGGGGAAAATTTTACATTTGGAGAATTAATATGAAGTAGAAATTATTTGAAATAAGACATAACGAAAATTTTAAAAGCAATGCTTGGTCCAATAACGTGGCACTATCTCTGTTATAAAACAGAAGAAAATATCTAAATTTTAAATTTTAACAGTTCGATGTCCAAATTGAAAAATATCTGTAATTAATGTATCTTAAATGTTGAACTGTTTCAACATTTTAGTAAGAATTTTAAGTGTTTCCCGTTTGACTGTGAGTTATTTTATAGATATTTCTTTGACATATTGACCAAGATGATATTTTATATAGGCATTATTCATATGCTTTTTTCGGATAATTTGGTGGTTTTTCATTAACTTTACGAAGTTCTTTTTATGGTTTGCATAACAAAAACATCTCATTTATAAATTCTAAAGACAAGGTATTTAATTGAAGTGTATAATTTACAGTAATTAAAAATTTAAAAGATTGGTTGTTGATAATACAATTGGGTCCGACACCGACAATTTATCAGCATATTATAATAAGTTCGAAGTGAAAATCTTACTTCTTATAATTAAGCTTATTAGATTTCAAGTTTAGCCAAAATCTTGCATTAACATGAATTTAATGAGGGAGCAATAAAAAAAATCGAAAAATTGAGAGGAAAATAATGAGAAGTCACGTCGCAAAAACTGGTTCTTCTAAGCTTGATAGTAAAGAACAAACAAAACTGAAATAAATTTTTCCCATCGCAAATCCCCAACAAATCCCTTAAATGCAGAATGGAACATGAATTAAATCGTCGGTAGGGATCTGCAACAGTTCTTCTTGATAAAACTTGAGCGAGATGCCGATAATCCTACGGACCATTTTTCTAAGACTTGCGGCATCTTATAATCGAGTTTTCAAGAAACATTGAAAAAAACATTGCATACTCATTTCGCATGTTGTCTTGATGAAAAATACAAATCATGAGAATTATATTTGTTGAATATTTTGTTCAGAACATGTATGTGATTTTAACTTTTAATATTTTTACTCTTAAAATGACAACAGTTTATCCACTAGGTAGCTGTATTTTATTGATAATCGTAAAAAGTTCACGTGCTTTAATTATGCTAATCACTTTTTATTAATAAATAATAAAACTGAAGAAATTTAGAAGTAAATTTACTCTTGTAATTTCATTATTATGCAAAGTGAAACGGTAAAATAATTTTAAAAATTCTTTCGCGTTTCAATGTTATTCGCGCTATGTATAAAAATGTGTATTTTATACAATTATCAAGTGTGATTATCTTTTCAAAAATATGTAAACCTAAGCTAAGTACAATACTGTGTATAAATCAGTTGATGATTGACCTGAATGTAATGTAATTTCCTAAATGTATATATCAAAGATTTATTCTCAAATAAAGCACAATTATTACCTTAAATGTAAATCAGATCCAAAAACTACGATTTTTTCATTCATTAAGTTTAAGTTTTCAACTAGCAATAATTGCACCTCAGTAAAATTTCATCGGTTACGATATCGCCACCGCGCAAAGCTTTTTTCATGCATTACCATTACTTTAATTGGGTTGATTTATGAAGCTTAAGTCGCGATACTGCGAGATTGGAAAACTTGTTTTATGTACACTTAATTCTGATTCGTGCAGAAAATACGCCAAATCCCTCTTCATCCCTTTACCTAATTCAATAATCCCTCTTTATTATTTTCGTGCCTTTCTTCGGGAAAATTTAAATAGAGCAGCATTAGAATGAAGTTCCAGGGACAAAAAGATTGCCTCTGACAAGGGCTCCCTCCATAGTAAAAAACACCAAAATTCAGAGGCAACCTAATCTAAAAATATTCGCAGGAAAAGCGCAAAGAAAAAAGGATGTTGAATTTTCATTCAAGATTTACACATCCCATTTTCACTTTTCTTCATTTCTTGACAGTACTTAAGATCAACTTATCAAAAATGTAAAAAATTGGTATTTCCTCTTTCATAGGTATTTAGCATTCATTTACCCACTTTTGTTGTTTCCCATTTATAGATATCTTGCAATTCAGTTATCCACCTTCATTAATTTTTATCTTTCATTTATTCTCCCTGCATTTACTACATTTTTGGGGAAAAAAGCGAAAAAATTTAGCATTCTTATTAATTTATTGATATTACCATCATGAAAAATCAATGGAAATGGATCAAAATATCTTTGGAAATGACAATTATTCACAGTCGAATGGAAGACGTGATTTCTAAGTTTACATATTATTCAATAAAATTTTCACGGGAAAAAATTTTTATATTTAGACAAAATAGATAAATTCCGATTTTTCCTCTGACTGAATAATTTTAAATAATTTCAGTTTATCGGAAAACAGTCTCATGCACTGATGTTTCAAAATGACGATTTGCTTTTGTAAAATTGTTCAAGCTTTTGATTTCTGAAATATTTTTGGTGCAACAAAATTCATTATCCTTTTAACTTTTGCTCTCAGACCAAGAATTGTGTACATGGTTGAGAATCTTAGAAACAGATTATAAATTACAAAATGTGGTTTTCAGTCTAAGCTCCATATCCTCAATTTAAGAGGAGGTCTTTTGTGATATTTTTAAATTTTTGCCTTTCAGAGATGACTTTTAGGGATTCGCTTAGCTCATTAATAGCTCGATGAAAATTTATGCTGATTCACATTATGAATGAGACAGTTAATCTGTGTACAAAAAAACTCTTTAGCCATTTAACCTAAAAAAGCTTATGTTTCTATGCAATTCATCGCGTGCAGTCTTTCAGTTACAGGCTTCATATAATAACATAAACATTCTGAGAATATCCATTCCATGGGCTATTTTGGGGAAAAATAACACCACCTCGAAAAAGGATGATCTTACCGCATTAACAGACTATTAAAAGTTTTACTGTATCCTTCCTTAGATTAATTGCGTTCTTAGAATGATTGATGCTTAATGCATCTCACGTTCCTGCTTTAACATGTAGTTTTTTCTTCTCGAATTTAATTTCTTGTCTCATTACCTAAAAGTCTTTCTTTAGTCTGCTCTTTCACTCAGTTAATCACAAGGAAAGTGGGATAGAAAGTAGCATAAGTAAGAATCTTGCTACAAAACCTTTTATATCCTATGAGCTTTGCAAAAATAAATTTTGAGGTACAAAATAAGACCAACAGATGGATTTTTCCGTTGCAGGAAATAGAAATTTTACTATTAGTTTAATCATCGAACTTTCAGAACTCCTAAGTAGTGACATCTCGATTTCTAGAGAGCAATTCTTAACAATAACTTTTTTTGTCTCTTTCTTCATATTTTTTTCTGCACTTTTACTTATTCAAGAAAAATTTTGTTTGATATTTCTCGTTATGAGAAATATTCATAGCACCTCTTTATGTGAACACCCTTGCTAAATCATTTTTGTTTTATTCTTCTGTCTGCATTGTGCTGAACATTTACGCGTCTAAACTGGTAACCAAATTAGTGTTTAAAGTTTCTCACAAAGGACTTAATCACGGAAAAGTAGCGGAAAGTGTATTTGTATTTAAATGTGGGTTTTTAACGTAAATAATATTTTTAAGCTCGAAAATTAAAGAAGGATTTTCCGATTAATTCAAATATTTCAGAGAAGGAAGATAATTCTTTTCCTCTGATTTTCTTCGTTTTCATGAAAAACATTTATAAATGTCCTGTAGAGTTAAAGAACATTGGAACAAAATACAATAAATCTTTTGACGACCAAGCCATTGGTTTTTGTAGATAAATATAAATTGAGCCTGATTTTTATAGATAAAAGGATATCACAAGTATGAAACTTCGTCTATTAATATAAATGTATTAATAGGTATTATTTCAATAAGGGGAAATTAGTCATATTAGAATTTGTATCTTTTTTTTCATAAATATAATGTAAAAGAATAAATATATATATATAAATGATAGAACATTGATAAAGATCGCTAAAAGGACATTTTAAAAAAATTAACATTACATAAACTAATTACTACAGCTGTATATTATTCTTCCATTTCTTGTATTACACAAAATATATGTATATTAATAATAGATACACTTTTATTCAAAGAAAAAACGTATTATTTACGGATAATTAAGCTTATTTTGCGAATTTATATTTTTTTCGATAACAAATAGTTATTTATTGCGCATTAAATAAACTAAAAATTGTAATATCGCTAAAAAAGTAATTTTTTAGTTAAAAAATTAAAATTTTAGAAAAAAAATAAAAAACATTATTAACTTCGTATTAATTCCCTTTTTTTTCTCTCTGTCTCACAAAATTAATATAATTTTAATACATAATTGAATGGTCAAAAGTTTAATTATAAAATTTAATTAAACAATAATTAATTCGTTTATTTAAAAAATTTATTTTTACAATTTCCAATTTTCGACGGATGGATTCGATGGATGGATATAGATAACGTAATTGTAATTCAATAAGCAGCCGAAGAAAAAAATAATTTGTTGTTAAATATATGATATAGTAATTTAATGTGAATTGCTTTGAAAGGATATGGAAAATAAATTTAAATTTAGTAAGGAAAAAAAAAGGCATTCAGTTTTGGATTGTTTTCCAGAGGGAAATTATAAAATATCAGTTTTATTCAGACCTCCGCCTGGGGCTTTTTTAATTTAAATATTTATATAAATGTATGTGTGTGCTTGTTTTTCCATGTACGTAATGCTATATATGATAAAAAAAATCAGAATTTTCTTCTTTTATCTTGTTAAATAAATTTTTGATCTCAGTGCAGGAAAAGAAAAGGAAAGCTTTGGAAATTACAACCTGGAACAATTAATTTTAGCGATTTTTAAAAAAATCAAAAATTTTTCGAATGAATTTTCTCAAAAAAATTCCAAGAACGATGACAATAGATTTACAATAGACAAAAAAACCATAGAATGAAATCATTTGCTGTTTTTCATAAAGAATTCCAAAGTAACACATACAAAACATTAGTGTGAAACTTGTGTAACATCTCATTTCCAGATTTAATTAAGAAAACATGAATTTCTTCATTTCTGTTTGTTTATATTCTTCAGTTGCTTCTTAAAATAGTTTTAAATATTTAATTTGATAATTTTTCATTCCTAAGATGTGCATTCCAAATTTACATTCGCCAAAATAACTGTTTTTTTCTTTTAAAGGTTTGAGGCATTACTTAAATAACGTTAAATGAAAACCTATCTTTATTTTCTACTTTGGAGAAGTTAAAAATATGAGATCACGTAAAAGAAAATACACATTCATAAGCAATGCGTGCTAAGATCTTGTAAATGAAATTTTTGCCAGAAATTGTTCATAAAGCTTAGATGTAACTTTAAAACAGGTCAAGCAATTTTTATTTTGGCCGATGATACTAGATGATAATATATGAAAAAATTATTTGAAAGAAATATATTGTAGTATGCAGGACTTTGAGAATGTAACCAATTTAAACCAGAAGTTTATTATAAGCCATGAATTAAAATTTTGATATTTCATGATTTAGAATAAAAAATGTATTCTCCTAAAAATGTTTGAATCCATATTTTACTTTGGAAACGTCTTTAAAAAATGCATTTTTCATTACCTAAATGATGGAAAAAAAATTGTTAAACCAAAACGACTCTTTTATTTTATACACAGCATATACTTTAATATAGTAATTTTCTCTTTGGATTTATACAAATTTATGAAATTTAATTTATTTTCAGCTCAGTAAATAAGACGTATAATTTTGTCAGCATAAAGTCTTGACGCTTTCAGTTTGCCATACTTTTCTGCTCTTCTTAAAAGTCTATCATGGAAAGAAATTTTTAAAGTTCAGCAAAAACGTTGAAATCAGAAATTAAATGTAGGAATATTTGCTGAAGAATCCTAGACTGCTATTAGTATTACAAAGATTTTTGCAATTCTGTTTTCAATTTGAGTGCATTAGAAGTTCGATGAACATAACGAATGAATTTCGTAATGCTAATGAATTTCTCCCGACACATAGATGACTACTGAGGAAATGAAAACTTCTTTTCTGTCTTGTTCAACTTTTTATTTCAAATGTGCTTTGCTGGTCGCAAGGCAAGAGCATTTCTCATTTTGTTTTCATTCAATGGTTCCTCAAAAGGAAAAATGAAGAATTAAAGTTTTTTTTCAGGTGAATGCAAAATTAGCAATCATCTTTTTGTGAATAATTCTAAATGTATTGTAATGAATAATTTTTGTAAACCATACGAAATTTACCAATTATCAAATAATTATGAATATTAAGTGTTTTGATTATTTTTTTCATTATTTTCACGAGATTATTTGTTACTCTGTTGAATCTAAATCTTTCATTTTTTTAATTAACCGTAAAAAAATGTAGATGTTCTTTATTCGTATTAGATCAGAGATCAATACAATGACATTAAATCAAAATGAAGTAATCAGATTGAAACTTCATTGCGTGATAAATAACAAATCGATTTCTTACGCCTTTAATTTTGTGAGTTGTATCACGAAATCTTTGTTTTAAATCAGAAAGAGCGAGCTGAAAATGGGAGATGAATATGGCAACTAAGAGTAAATGTATCTTAAAATAAAAACAGCAGGAATATTTCTTTGTTCCCGTCGTTCCTTTTTGAAAAAAAAAAGGAACCAAAAACGATATCATTTAAGTCGTAAATTTTAATTTCGATGATGTTCGACTTACATTGTGTTTTTACCAAAATGGGCAGGATTCTTATTTTTAACTGATTGGTTTTTCAAGAATGTTCTTCATTCCCGTACATTAGTACGTGAAATCTTTTATATTTTCTTCGACAAGAAGGTTTAATAAAATTCAGGTTCGATTAATCATCGAGTTATTGATGAAAAGAATTTTGAAATTATTCCCGATTTAACAATGGTTCTTGAAGACCGGGATTGTGGAATTATGTTCTAAATTTACGAATTTATGAACTCGAAATTGTGAATTTGCAAATTCCTTTCGAAACTTTCAAGAATGCCTTGTCGCGTCCGCTACTTGACCGAATAGATGCCTTAAATCAAGAGGAAAAAGCTAAGAGATCTCGGGAATACTTTACTCTGTCGATTTTCCGAAGTGGGAAAAACCCGAGTAAAATTGTGCGCCATTCTTCTTAAGCGGATACAAATAATCTTTAATTAAAATGAAGGATTGAGGATTGTTTGAGAGGGAGAATATTGGAGAAGAGTTTTCGCGGTGCCTATAAGGATATGGTTCCACTGAGCCTCATTACAATTTAACATTTATTCAGAAGCAAAATTGATTACATGTACAACCCGAAGATTACTCGTAAGGTCGAAGGGAAAGGAATCGGGTTTTCCCCTTCACGAAATTAATAAACCCTCGCGAAGGCATTAAACAGTTAGTTGTTTAAGATTCGAAATAGAGATTCGGATTAGTTATTATCGACTTAATTAATCTTAGTGTTTGATCGGCTTCCTTCGGGTTTATTAATTGCCACTGATAACTCCACGTCATACTTAATATATATAACTAAGCTAAATACTCGACTACTTGCTACATCGTGTTGAAGTGAGTATCTGCAAATTATCTATGAAGTGAGTAGTAAGCAAATTATCTCTCAAAAACCAAAAATATCTGGTTGTATACAAATGCAACTGAAAGAAACTGCGTATTTTTATTGGATATTCCATAATAAATTAATTTGCTGTACCTTTTACTTAATAACTGACACTGAATGCTTTTTATAAATTTAATGAATTTGTTACGAGACCAATTTTTGCAATCTGTTCCATACAAACGATAAATGCATAAATATTTCACATATTTGCATTTTCCGCATAAGTTCTAACTGGGAAATCCTATACCGGCTGATACTTTCAGGTTTTTATAGTAAGCGAAATTCTGGATCCAAAATTGACGGCGCTTATATTATTTACGTATTCGCAAAAAGTCACATTTTATTGGGTTAATTTTTACAGGTTAAGTAAAGATACTGAATTTCCCGAAGTCTGAGTTATCTTGGAGGCTGTCATTCAACCGACTTATTTATTTACGAATATTTAACTTGCGTTTAAATTTTAAGTAACAAAGATGCAATTAAGAAGTTCTACAAATAGTGTAATTAGAAAATTTTACATTTTTTTAAAATTGAATAACAAAAATTAAAATAGAAAATTTAAAATTTCGCAATGAAATTGTGATAAATAAAAATTCTTTTCGAGTTTTTTTATCGAAAATTTTTATTAAAAAATTGAAAAAGAACCGCGATATTTATTTTCATATTTCTTACTTTTTAGCACAAAAATCTCCCTGATTCAAAATGTCCATGAATAGTCAAAGCTTTTTTATTGGTATCAGAGAAACTAAAATTAAAGAAAAACTTGATAAGTTCAGAGACAAGATCAAGATAAGATAAACAAGATAAGACATCTCTAGGTATATAATTTTAGGGTAGGCTTTAAAATTCGTAGCAAAATTTCAAATTTTAATAACGCTTCATACCGAAATTTTGACGTGAAATATTAACATTACTCTGATGGGTAACATCCGCTTTTGCATACGACCCATAAATAATAGGAATGTCCTCTCCTCCAATCTGTTTTCTTTGTTTCTGCCAATTTCAAATCCTTAGTCTGTCAGCAAATCTATGAAGTCGAATCTGATTCATCTACTTTTAAACGCCGAACAGATTTTTTTTTTTGACGACGGGTAGCCTCCAGTGGAAACATCGTTGGGACTCCTACGAGTTCCAATCTGTGATCTCTTGCGGATTCTATCCAGTCCGGAGCTTATTAGTCCCTTATGATGTATCAGCTCCCATGCGGCTGCGTGCTTTCCTGGTGACAGGCTGCAGGCACTTGTTCCCATCCTCGTGCACTGAGTCCAACAACTTTACGCGGAATAATCATCATCTCTTTGGTATACACTACGTACTCGCAGGAGCGGCGAAGGAGTCCTACGCTTTCCAACGGAAGCGTGGTTCCAGAGATCAAAGCCCTCACGCTCGCCACAATGGCCGAATTCAGTATTTGACATACTTCGCTGCCAGACTTTTATGGCAGACCACAGTCTGTCGACCTACCGCCACGCGGGACGTAAAACCGGACAATCTGCTCCAATCTGCTGTTATATATAAGATTTGACATTATTCTCTTTTAAAATTACAAACAGATATTTGTTTCAAAACTTTTTCATTTCTCTCTCAATTAAAGATTTCCCTACTTTTATTCTATTTCTATTCCTATATTATCAGCTTTCAGTGTTAATTTTGTTTTTCGTGTATTATAGAGTCTTTCTTTAAGAAAGCAAATACCATACTCTTTATTATTCGCTCTTTCTGCTTCTTAACGAGCAAAAGAAAATTTTCTTTATGCTTGACTATTAGTATCCCTCATGTGAGCCATTCATTTTTTATTTTCATTAAGAATATCAGTTCCTACTTCGGAATATTTGTCCCCGTTTTATGCATATTTTCGATTTAGGTTCACTGTTTTTCTTCCCTTTATGAGAATCTTCTGTTACTTCTTCCATTCCTTTATTTTTTAAAAATTTGTAAATGTGAATCCTTATGAAGGCTGTTCTCTTCATTTGCCAAATGCGACACTTGCTGCACGAAGTTTTTCCCGTAATAATCATAAATGAAATGTTTATTTCTGTAGTTCCGGGAAGCGAGTATGGATATAAATGACAACGATGACGATCCGACACCCAGAGACAATGGCGATAACAAACACGGCACCCGATGTGCTGGCGAAGTGGCCGCTGTTGCTTTCAATGAGTACTGTGGAATTGGCATCGCTTATAATGCCAGCATTGGAGGTGCGTATAAGAGAAACTTTCATCTGCTTGATGAGATTTCCGAAATGTAGATCAATATGCAACTGCTCTAATCCTTGCAGTTAGGATTCCCGCTTTTAAGTATTTTTATCTAAGAAATTAGGTTTAATTTTTTCATTTCATGTATTTTTATTTTTTTTCTGACATTCAAGCCCAAACCTAAATAGAAAGAGAAAACTTGATCTAAAAGTGTTTCAGACTTTAATTTCAAGCATTATTAATTTTATTTTTACTTCCCAACAATAACTAATAATTTAAATATAAATCACTTGCGTAACAACTTAATCATGTAAATAAAAATTTCACTCTGAACTAAAAAAAAGAAAATATGTGTTACTAATTTTTAACAGTTAGTAACAAATATGTTACAAATAATTTTGTAACAGTTTTGCGAATTTTTACATTGTTTTAAAACTATTTTTAAATTGTTCACATATTATGTTGAAAAATAATCGAGTCTCAATTCTTTACCCTGCATAAAGAGGATTTAGATATCGAATTACTCTTTCGTTACAATATAATAAACGAAGGATTATAATATTATTATGCTACGTTATTAAACACTAAAACAATCACATGCTTTAAATCTTGAATCAATTTTTCTTTTATTATTATAAGGTGTCCGAATGCTTGATGGCACAGTAAATGATGCAGTCGAAGCAAAGGCAATAGGGGTTAATCCTCATATTGTAGACATCTATAGCGCATCATGGGGACCAGAAGATGACGGAAAAACTGTGGATGGACCGGGGCCTTTGGCGAGACGGGCTTTCATTTTCGGAGTGAATCATGTAAGTATTTATTGAGAGAGTTATTGCGGAGATAAATAATTCCTTCTGCTAACAAATGTGCATTCACAATTTTTGTATTTTGGAATAAAAACATTATTTCAGAAGCTCTTTCGGCTTAATATTATGATCTTTCATATAATTAACCAAAGGCTTTTGGGAAAAACTAAAGTTTAATTTGCAATGCACACAGGGACGCAATGGAAAGGGTAATATTTTTGTATGGGCATCTGGCAATGGAGGAAGACACACCGATTCCTGCAATTGCGACGGTTATACGAATAGCATATTTACCCTGTCCATTAGCTCGGCCACTCAAGGTGGATTTAAGCCGTGGTACCTAGAAGAATGTTCATCCACTCTCGCAACGACTTACAGCTCCGGTACCCCGGGCCATGATAAAAGCGTAGCTACGGTCGACATGGACACCAAACTCCGGCCCGACCACATATGTACCGTAGAGCATACCGGTAATGCCAGCACAAACTTGTTTTCTTTTAAAACTAATAATCCTCAAGAAATGAAATTTATTACTAAATATATAAAAATTGACAGGAACGTCGGCTTCGGCGCCCCTCGCTGCAGGCATTTGCGCTCTCGCGCTGGAGGCAAATCCCAATTTAACTTGGCGGGATATGCAGTATTTAGTACTATTGACCTCGAGGCCAGAACCATTAGAAAAAGAGAAAGGATGGGCCGTGAATGGCGTAAATAGAAAAGTGAGTCACAAGTTTGGATATGGTTTAATGGACGCCGAAGCGATGGTAAATCTAGCTGAAAAATGGATCAACGTGCCGGACCAGCATATCTGCAAGACACAAGAGATGAACCAAGAAAGGTAAATGCATAATATTTTTGAACCTATAATCGCATACAGAGTACGAAATATCTGAGAAAATTTTAATCACTTCATCAAATAGTAATTTATAATCCATTTCATTATAGAGACATTGATCCAACATTCGGAAAAGGACTTGAAGTGACCATGGACGTCAATGGATGCTACGGTTCCTTGAACGAAGTCCGCTATTTGGAGCACGTACAATGTAAAATTTCCCTGAGATTTTTTCCCCGGGGAAATTTGAAAATATTATTGACTTCTCCAATGGGTGAGTCTTCTATATGCAATGTTATCGAATATTGAAGTGCCGACAGGTTTTAAAGAATATGAACATGTGAAAAACGTTAAGTTTAAAATTTAATCTCGCGATTGTAAATTATCGCTTTAAAAATTATTTTAAAAAAACATTTCAAACAAAAGGATTTTAAAAGAGAAGTTCCGGGGAACTTGTAATCGATCAAATTGGTTTTATTACTTAAGGGATTAGGTTTATATTTAAACAGCCAAAGTCTTATTTAAGTTTAAGGCCATTTGAGTCTTAATTAATCGTTAATATTTCTCATTTAAGGTACAACATCGACTCTCCTTTTCGAACGGCCCAGGGATGTCGTCGGATCTAGCTTTGACGATTGGCCTTTCCTAAGCGTCCATTACTGGGGCGAGAAGGCTGAAGGCACGTGGACACTTAAAATCATTAACAGCGGGAATCGTCACGTAAATCAGCCCGGTGAGGGACGCGCATTTGAGTGAATTAAAAATGACAAAAAAACATTTTTGTGACTTAGTAGTTTACCTTCCGTTCTGCCTTTAGGAAAATTAACAAAGTGGCAACTTCTTTTGTACGGGACTATAAAAGACCCCATAAGGCTACGGTTACCGCCGAGAACACCGTTACCTTTTCCCGTGCCTCAAGCTCAAATTCAGCCTTTTTTTGAAGTGCCTTTATATTCTCATTATAAAAATTCACCGAGCTTCTACACTGCCCAAGGAAGTGAAGTGAAGCTGTCCGTCGTCCCACTTGATGGTAAGTTATTTTCCTAGTGCAAGTTTCCTACGTTATTGTTCTCGATAAATGTCGCAATATGATTTATACAATTCTCAGTTTTCAACGTTACGTGAAGAGATATGGAAAAAGCAAAAACCGAAAATCGTGTAAAAACAACATATGTAATTTAAATCGTTACATCCACATGTATCTATTAGAGAGTTCCAATTCATGAAATTGTGCGAGTGGTGGTGAAAAATTAATTTATATTTTAATCCACGTAAAGAAAATGAATTTTTATTTTTATTTTGTGTAGAAAAAAATGGCAATAGCAACGACAGCGACAATGTTAAATACGTGTCGGATAATAATGTGGATTCTTCATCGACCGGGACGCGGGAGGCTTTAGATTTCATCTGCGACAGTGAATGCGATTCACAAGGTTGTCATGGTACTGGCCCAACTCATTGCATTGCTTGCAAACATTTTCGATTGGACAATACGTGTGTACGCGAATGCCCCCCTAGAAGCTTCCCCAACCAAGGCGGACTGTGTTGGCCATGTCATGAATCATGCGAGACATGTATAGGTTCAGGACCAGATAATTGTCTCACTTGCGCTCCTGCCCGCCTTCGCGTGTTGGATCTCGGGTTGTGTCTCCAGTTATGTCCGGATGGGTACTACGAGAACTTCGACGATGGTGTGTGCATACCTTGCCATGCAAATTGCGCCACTTGTATCGATAGACCCGAGCGCTGCATGGGATGCGAGCATAATCTCGTCATGTTCGACGGTAAATGCTATGCTTCTTGTCCGAAAAACTCTTTTGAATCGCCTGATCTAAAGTAAGTAAATATTTTTCTGATAAATCAGTGTACTTTTATAAAATTGAAACTAGAAATAATTTAACTGTGCACTGCTTTTTCAGTTGCTATGCTTGTGACTCAACTTGCGAAACATGTAATGGCTCCAGCGAGACTCAGTGTATAACGTGTAAACCCGGAAAGTTTTCCTTCAACGGAAAATGTTTGAATAATTGCCCAGAAGGACACTTTCCGGATAAGAAACGTAGAGAATGTTTGTCTTGTCCAACGGGTTGTGCTACTTGTAGCGGTTCGATATGTTTTTCGTGTGAAGAAGACTGGTCGTATGAAGACGGCAAATGCTATCCTAGCAAAAGCCGTAAATGTGATACGAGTAAGTTTTCAGCTTAGGTGTGATCTACAATATATTAATATATTTTTTAAGTATATGGTTGAATATATTAATATTTTGTATATTAAGGTGTAATATGCTATTAATGGTCCATGTAAGAAAGGAATTTGTATTATTATAATAACATGAAGAAATACATATTAAAAGAAAATTATCTCTAGGAGACATAACTTTTTTCTTGAGGGAAAAAATTATCATTGGCATAAATTATTTTTGACAGGAAAGAATCAAGCTAGGAATAAACTAAAATAAACCGAAATGATGAAAGTCAAATCCTTTCAAAACGAAAAATCGAGAAAAAAGATGAATTTTAAGTCTGATTATCTTTGCCATAAATAAAATGACCAAAATAATTAAAATTAACCATAATGTTCAATCATAGCTGAATATTACGACGGCGCACACTGCAGACGTTGTCATTCCACTTGTGAAACATGTATTACCGGTGGAGATCAAGGTTGTTTGTCTTGTGGCTCGTCATATTTCCTACAAAAAGGCAAATGCCTTCCTGGATGCGTCGATGGCTACTATATGGAACAAGGACAATGTGTACCTTGTATGCACACTTGCCAGACGTGTGTATCAAGATTAAATTGCACTAAATGTGTCAAAGATCTTGAACTTCAAAGTGGTGAATGTCGAGGGACTTGTGCTGACGGGTAAGATTGAAAATAGTCAAGTTTATTCCGATAGCTTTTAATTTGTAAAAGTGGGAGTGCAAATCAGCTCACTGTATTTTCAATTTTAGATATTACAGTGATTTAGGAGTGTGCTCCAAATGTTACATTGCATGCCAAACTTGTTCTGGGCCCGGAAAGAACAAATGTGTCACTTGCCCTCCGGGATGGGAACTTGTCGCCGGAGAGTGCCATGCCGAATGTCCCGAGGGATTTTTCAAAGCAGATTATGGTTGCCAGAAATGCCATCACTTTTGCCGCACTTGTAAAGGTTTTGATCATCAATTTACGGTTCTAGCTAAAAAATCAATTTAATTAAGCTTAAATTAATGGAAAAGTTTCAATTAGAAAAGTTTCCTTTTATTAAATGTAATTTTCTAGAAAGTTAAGTTCTTAAATTATTATTAAACAAGAGTAGATTAAATTTTATAAAACATTAGGTTTAATTTTGGTATTGAATCTTTGAACATTTATATATGAAAATATTCTTTAACTTTAGGTGAAGGTCCACTGGCGTGCACGTCCTGCCTTCCAGGATCAATGCTAGACGGCGGACTCTGCATGGAATGTCTAGGTGGCCAATATTATGATGTCTCCTCGGAATTATGCAAATCGTGCCACAAATCGTGCCATAAATGCACCGGTCCCGGAGAATCGTCATGCGTTGCATGTCTTCCTCCTCTCCATCTGGATCGACATTTAAACCAATGTCTTCCCTGTTGCTCCGATTTAAAACAGCTCAATTGCTGTCATTGTGATAATGAAACAGGTAATATGTATATTGCAATAATCAAAAGCAACACCGAACTAGCATAAGATTTAGTTCCAGCCGGTAGAATTAGTATTTACTTAAGGAATGTGCTCTGCTTGCCGAAAATTTCTTGAGTTTGCAGGTCACTTTTCCATGATTTGCCTCGAATTAATTCCATATGGATTTCTTCTTTCAATTCTTGAACATAGTTCTTTTACTACGATAAATTATCAGGTTTACCTATATATAGATTAGCTGTATATATATATATATATTTAAGTGTACTAATGATAAATACATTTACAATGCATAATCTGTTTTTTTTTTAAATTCTATACTAAATGATTATTTTGGTGACGGAATATGAACGTAAACATGAGGTAAAATAATAAATATTTTAAGTAATGATAATAATTTTAATTATTATTAAATTAATCAATTTTTATATATAATATAAAAATAATAATAATAAATTTTAAATAATAATAATAATAATAATAATGAAAAATATTATTTTTAATGTTATTTTGAAACTGAAACGCATTTTCCATTTTGTTCAGGTGAATGCGAGAACCCTAGTCTAGCTGGAAAGCGTAGAATCTCTGAAACTGCATCGAAGAAGAAACTCTCGATTACAATTATATCAAATCATACTTCGTTGAACACAGTAACTGTTGTTGTTATTACTGTTTGTGTAACCATTGTTGTGTTATTCGTCATTATATTTTCTGTTTTACAAGTAAGTTTAAAACTACGTTTTAAAGGTGTCAGATGGAGAAATGAGAGGTCTGGAACTACAGATAATCGGGGTGACGGTGTTTTGGAAATTGATAATGAATTATTGTGAATTTTTTTTTCTTTTTTTTTCTTTTTTCTTTTTTTTATTTATTCCTATTCAGGTTCGGTCAAATCCGTGTTGGAACAAATCGCGAGGTTCAGATTACATGAAAGTTCCACTGATTAATCTGGGTGCCCGCACGGGCTGTGTAGAGAATGTAACCGTGTCTGAAGACCAAACAAGAAACAGCGATTCCGAAGAAGAGCATTTTTTTATTACGACGTAACTAAAATAGTTCGTGTATATCAACTTAATGTATTTTATGTCGAATTAATAACAAAAACATTTTTAACAGGCAATCTTATCCTTTTAAAGTAGTTTAGGGAAATACTACAAAGATAAAAATTAAAGTCAGTTTTAAATCTTATTAAAAGTTGAAGAGGGAAATATTTTGGCTTATTTCTATAAATTTTATGTGATATTATGTTATTAATATTAAATGAAATATAAAAAACATTTTTTTAAATTTGTACATTTTCTTTCTTTATTAATGCTCGCCAACGTGAAATAACATTGAAAAATTCAAGAATAGTTCGACAGATTCTTAAAACTTCGATACGTAAAACGATTGACAACAGAAGTTATATTTTATTTTGATGTATTTAATATCAAAATATAATTTCATTTTTATTTTATGCAATATCTTTTATATTCGTCATGCTTATTTCTCAGTATCTTAAATTTGAAATTTTAAAATAAAATGTTAAGAATCAACTTTAAAAATGCTAATATAAGAAACAGCATATAAGAATAAGAAAGAGCTAATATCCAAAGAAAGAATAAAAAAAAACGTGCTAAAAATAGAAATAAAAATTTCTAACAGATAGAAATAAATTTTTCGCCATATTTTACATAACAATACTAATAATAAATTAAAAATTTCAAAAATCCCTCGTGTAAGTTTTTCTTTGAATAATATGGGCACACATGAATTGCTTATAAATAATAAATATATTTTTTTTAGTTAAAATTAAAGATAATTTTTCCCTCGGTACTTATGCTAACATAAAATATCAGGAAAGTATTTAAAATGTAGTTTTATTAATAATATAAAGGGAGGGGAAAACACATCGTGGTCGTTAATCGTAATATTTATATCATATTTGCGATAGAATGCATAAATAATTCCTTAAATTGTTTCACTTATTAACTAAAGCAAACCTAAATCTGAAAAAAAATATATTTTAAACATATTTCTATATCATGTTGGAACTAAAAAGTAAAATCAAATTGCAGGTAATCAAATTTTAAAAATTATTAATATTATTAGAAGGAATCGTGTTTCAATAGAGCAAAAACTTTGAAAATTTCCTACAACTCTATTCTGAACAGCTTAAATTCTAAATAAAATATCAGATAATATAAAAAGGTTAAAACACTGTCCTACAATACTTTAAAAACTTGAAAAAGAAAATATAATGGCCGATAATTAGGAATGCTGTGTGATTTTTATATTGTGTATGACTGAACTGTTAGTTTGAAAAATTTTATTGTAATTGAGACACACATGAAATTACAAAAAAATTTAAATCATAATCTTATAATATTTATATAGAAAGGTAAGAATAAAAAATATTTGCAGGAAGTTAACTAAACATACTGCATAATATTATAAATAAATGATATTAAATATGTATAACAAAAAGATTTATAATTATTCCCAATTTAAGTCATGGAATTGATGTAAATTTAAATTCTTAAAAACAATGTTAAAGCAATCTTGTTTTAACTTTTAAGAAATAACTAAAACATTAATTATTATGAGAATCAATATGTAATATAGATATAAAACAATTTTACATTGTGTATATCTATATTTTACGATCACTTAAATGCAAAGAAAATAATATAAAATAACCAAATGAAAAATTTAAATGCTACTGCAACATTTAAAGGAAAATATGTTTTATGTTACTGTAAATCTTATAAAACTTGTATGCAATTAATATTGCATTTAACTGTTAAAATATTAAAAATTTACTAAATATTGGTAAATAAGTCAATAAGATAACATTGCATCATTTTTTTTAAATTTTTAAAATTTTAATTATAGTAAAATAATATTGTAAACATTATGCTTAAGATTTTATTTAAGTTGTGCTAAATTAAAAAAATATTTTAAATTAACGATAATTTTTCCTTAGCTACTCATCTATCGTAACGTTAAATATTATAAAAGAATTTGAAATAAATGTTTATAAATGATATAAATGCTGAGAAGAAAATATTTTGGTCATTAATCAAAAAATGTATTTGATAAATATTTGTAGAAAAAATTATATTTTGTGTCGATTTCGTTGGATCAATACTAAAAGATTTAGCACCAAAGTTAAAAATCAAACAAAAAATAACATGGAATTTAGAATGAAAATTTAATTGCATATTATCATAGATGTAATAAATTTATTTATGTAATCGATGTTGCATCCAAAAAATGGGACCTAAAAAACTTCAAGAAAACTCCAAACTCCCTTAGCAATCCAGGCTAAATAAAAAATTCCAATTCACAGCTGCATAAAATATATGAAAATTTGAATATACAATTAACTTTAAATGTTCCTTAGTTAGTAAAAATTGATGTTGAATGTAAGTAAAATAATTAGATATTTAAATTTCAGAATCTCTTTTGTCTACTTTGCAAAATAGATTAACAGATTAAAAACAGGTTAGAGGTTCAAAAAATTTGAAACTCAATTTTATTAAAATTGATGCAAGAAAAATAAATGTACAACTATAAAATCACAATTAATGTTAGATAAAAAAATTAAAGTTTAAAAAGTTATATTGAAGTGAAAAACATATTACCAAAATTATAAATTTATGTTAGGTTTAAATAGTTTGAATAAATATGATTAAATCATTTTGAAAATGTTGCACTTTTTTTCTTAATAACCTAGTTAAATAGTTCATTAATAATTAAAAACTAAACTAGCATTGTAATTTATTAACATTTTGCTAATAAAAAATATGCTGAATTTACTATTAATTCTATTAATTATAATAATACTACTAATTAGTTAATGTGTGTGCTTGAAATGCTTTTATTTAAGTAAATAGACATCTGTGAAGTTTGATTTACATCTAAAAGTTGGGTTAAAACCTGTCTGAAAAATTTGTTCACGAATTTAATTGTAATATTGTAAATGTAATGATAATTAATTATTTGTAATGCTATTTATAATTAAATTGTTTCTAAAACTAATGCAGAGTATAAATTCTCTCATTTCTTTTCTAAATATTCATATCGACGGACAAAAAAGTAGTACTTTTTTAAGATTTTGATTTTATGTACTCCGGGAGCAAATAAGAGAATGATAGAGAGCAATTTGTATGATGTTATAAAATCATTTAGTTGACTTTTGAACTCTATAAAGAGTCTTAATAATAAAAAGGTATAACCGCTAAAAAGGAGAAAACGTTAGGAAAATAGTAAGTATTCCGAAGGCTTGAGTAACAATAGGCTAAAACCGAGTAAAACTTTTATTATTTATTTCCTGTCATTTATTTCTGTTATTTATTATTTATTATCCTCTCATTTATTATTATTTATTTATGTCATTTGGAAAGAAAATATAACTCTTAAATAGGCGCATGCATTTATTTTAACTCTAAAGTGGAGCAGTCGTGGCATAAGATAATCCCTTCGTAAATGCCACTGAACTGAAAGGCATTGGTATCGAATAGTTTATTTGCCATTCATAGTGAAATAACAGCTTATACAAAATTGTCATGAAGTTTTGCTTTAAAAATATACAATCAGTTAAGATATTTTTAAGAAAAAAATTAGTTTCTCTTACCTAATCATGCCTGACACGAATCAACGCTAACTACTCTTAAACATATTAAAGGATATTTGGAAAAAAAAGGCTTTCTATGGAACCCTGGGTTTATTCTTTTCATATTTTAGAAAAACAGAGATGTTAAAGATTCTTTTCAAGTAAAAAGTTATGTTAAGTTGAAGATGATTTAGGTATTGAAATTACGTCCAATAATTCCATTCTGAATTCACAGCCTCCATTATGTTATTCATTGCTAGATGATTTTTTCCTGTATCAGAAATTTGGCTGTCACTTGATAAAAATTCAATTTTTCAAGACTTTGTCAAATCAATTGAAGTATCAGATTTTTGTTTTTATAAAGTTAATTAAGAAGTGGATGAAATTCAACAAGTCATTTATTGAAATTTTTCTTAAAATGTCAGAAGAGGGAGTTCATATTATTTCTTGAATATTTTAATAATCATTATTTTTTTAATATTATATAATAATATTAATTATTAAAATTTTTGGAAGTAAAAAAGAAATAATCAGTTATTTAGACATAATTTATTCTATTATAGCTTTGCAGTTATCCATAAATTGGAAAAACTAACTGAAAAATTAAAACTTGTAATAGGCAATGGAGGCTCAAAATTATAAAGCAAGCTTTTTAAAGAAGTGTATGTTAGATGATAGTTATCCTATATTTTTTAGGTGATTGTGAAATTAGATTTATACATGACTTTTTATGTTTTTAAAATGCAAATGACATGTAATAGAATCTTGATATTTATTTTAGATTGAGAAGAAAACAAAGAATTATATTAGATAATTCATTCACATCAAAAAATTTAAATCTAGATGGAAAATCAAAGATCACTTATAATTTTTCAAATCTTTTTGATAATAAAAATTAGGAATCTTTTGCAAATTGTTAACATCAATTTTATATCATTATTCTCTTTCTTTTATGTATTTTAAATTCAATGTTAGGAAAATTATATTTCTACAGTATTTTAAAGTTCAAATATTTTATTTCCTATTTTACTCAAAATAAAAAGTTTTGGCTGTTTTTAAATATTTCTAACTGTTACATTCATTAATGTTTAACATTGAAATTCAGTTGTAAGTTAGACTAATTACTATTATAATTTTCAATAATTTAAACTGAAACTCTGTTTTACATCAATAGCAATAATTTTTGGGGATACTTTGGTTTACTGTTTGATTCAAGAAATAAGTTAAAAATTTAAGTTTCATATGTTCACTTCTATTTTAGCAACATTATTACAGTATTCAATTTTATGATTCCTACTAATCTAATACTTGAATAGTGAATTCTACTAAACTAATAACTTTCATTATTGTTATTAAAAAATTGGTTTAAGATAATTTTAAGAAATATATTTTATTTCATTATTTTTATGACATTATAGTAGCTTCCCATTTAACAGCAGTCTAACAAAAAAATATTTTATAATTCTATTATAAATTAACTTGAGAAAAACATATAATTAACTTAAATCAAATATTGCGAATTGAATAAAACCGCTTGAATATCGGTATAGATTTCAACTAAAAGATTTCAAAAAATTAGTTTTCAATAGTTATAAGGTCTCTGTTTTTTTCTTTGTTTATAAATAATGCCGATCTATTTTGACATCCGAAATAATGAAACAGTTAAAAGATCCCTTTTGAATTTGCATTGTCCTCCACTTGTCGATACTGCAATGGCCATTTCTTTTATTTTCCTCATGTTTCATCTCCAATTTGACCTTAATTTCAACGATTTACTTTTTTCAGATTTCATAAAGTTTGATGTTCCTTTAGAAAAGAATTGGAATTAAGATTATTCAAATTAAGATAAGAAAGAAAGAAAATGAAAAGAACAGCGTGAGATTATTTTTCTTATGAACAACTGAAAATTAGTCAAAAGGGAATTAGGATTTAAAAAAGGTTCTAAAGATGCAACTGAATCGAAATTTAAGGAGAAAATAATAACAAAGTATGTTGAGGTGCTCCGAATGAGGAATTAAATAAATTAAAATTATTTGGAAATTCAGTATCGCGAATATCAGGGTAATTTTTTTTCAAACTCCGATTATGTCCTCTGTTATTAAAACCGATATGTAAAAGCACAAGTATATTTTTGTTGTTATTACATTCAGTTAATTTCAAATCTAGAACAATTTTTGCTCTTTGTATTTTATTTTACAGAAAATTGAAGCTGCGATCAACTTTTCTGCAAAATTTATTCATTTGCAAAACTAAAATATTAATTCCTAAAGATTAATTTAATTTAATTGTAGTATAACAAGGAATTATATAAATTGGTTGATTTTACTACCATGGGTGTCCCCAGAAATGAAAACGTGAGCTCATTATCGAGCTATGGCAATATTAACTAAGAACAATGTGAAATGGAAGATATAAAAGAGAGAGTATTAGAATTCATCGCGGTCTATCAATTGCGAGGTTCGATCCGCGGAAAAATGTTGTGCCTTTCTGGCACTCCAGAAGTTGGTAAAACCAGTATAGAACAATCGCAAGGTTCTTTAACCTATTGCAGATATTAAAAATTTTTCTACTTAAAAAAATCTTATTACGACAATGTTTTCATTTAATGTGTGACCAAAAGTGTTTACCTAACTGGAAAATACACCGCTATGCTCCGGCGAACACTGAAAATTTTTTTGCAACTAACATTGGGTCTTTAGCGGAATCCGAATCTGGCAGCCAAACCTAAAAAATGTCCCTTTAGTGTCTTTTATTCTTCCTGTAGGACAACCACACTCCCGGAGTCTGTGTCACCAATCAAAGAGAAGACATTGCAACCTACCAGCCAATTTGTGCGAACCAGATCATTTTTATCACTGAGCTGTGACGAGACACGGAACGATCATTGTTATTCTTATGGGATTTTTAAATATTAATCACTCCAAGATATTTAAACTTTTTTGATTTCAAGACATCATTCGGTAATGAGATGGACTAATATTTGTTTTTATACGTCCGAACTATACAAAAAACATATTTATATTGTCCATGTCAGCATATGTTCCTATTTCTCTTTACTTTGAAAGAGAAGTTGAACCTCTAAAGTTCTGGTTAGAGAAACTGAGAATTCAGAATTGCATTTTGTAAGTCATACTGACTTAAATGACAATTATATAAACCTGGAGTTCGTCAACAGTGTTTCGATTTAGAGCAAATAAAAAAGTGTTTACAGTTCCGCATAGTAAATTATTTGCTGCCTTTTTAAAGGTTGTGGGTTTAAATTTTAACATTAAACATTAAGAGTGTTTTGGTTTGGAGTAGACTTACTTTATCTTATTACACCTCACCACGACTTTTACAGTTTTTATTTGTGAAGCTAACAATTAGGTTATTATGTTCTTTGCAAAGATCTTTTTATAATGTTTTGGAGATCCCGGCACAGACGATGGCATCAAACTGGACTTCTTGACTACTTTCCCACAATCGTCTTCTGCCAGGACGTAATTCGGCCGATTTGTGATTGTAACAGCAGTAAATTGTTCCCACACACCATGAAATTTTACCTTCCTCGTCATAATCTTCGAATCCCGAGCCTCCTCGATCAACATACTCACCAAAAACTTAATACGAATGACTCCTGCTTTGATTTTCTCCCTCTTGGCCCTCAGATATGCCCCATTCATGACTTTATTTAAGCACATTCAGAAGTTTCTCGAAGGAGGAAAACAGATTCACCCTTAATACTGATGGACCGCAATATATACTATATAACTGTTTGTATTTATGGTGGTTATATGAAAAAATAAATAATAATTTCTGTGTAAAAGTTTGGACATAATAAAAAATTTTTCCTTTTTTCATTAACATTTAAGGAATTTTAAATTTATATTATTAATAAGATTTTTGCTCAACATTTATTAATAAATATCATATATTTAAATAATTTACTTATATGTAATATTTTACGTATAATTTTTCGTAATTATCATACTAAAAAATTAACATTTGTAAAGCAAATAATATCAGAAATTATAATAGCTATATATAATTAATTAAGTATTTTACATTTAATTTTTAATTATATCTTACAAACAATGAACATTTTAGAAACTGTCCAACTTTTTTTTTTATTCCATTAAGATGACATTTATAAAATAGAAATATTAACAGTAATAACTTACATCTTGGAATTGTAACTGAAGCGGTTTGAAAGAAAAAGCAGAAGGATTTTCAGTAGGCTCAACCCGGGTCCATGCTGGCTGCCGATTCGCGCGGCAGTCGTGCGTAAATTACCTGGCAGAAAAAAATAAAAATAGGTTACATGTATAGCGATTGGAAAAGCGAAAATGGCATCAACGGCTCTCAACGTTGGAAAATATCACAGAAATCATCTGTGCGAACATTGTTTTATATGCGGTACCAGTTTGGTCGAAAGAAGGAAACAATAAAGGCGTTTTAGGGAGACCTACAGGCACATGGATAGCACACGTTTACGGGACTGTCGACGGCGGCTGCAGCCATCCTGCTGGCAGGAAGCAGTTGTTGAGGTTCGGGGCCATGGTGAGCGGGCAGTCATGAGTGGAAAGAAATGCGGTTCGAAACGTCTTTAACATTTTACTTATTTACTTTTATTTCCAACTATTTACTTGTTCGGCTGTGCTCAAGTAATTTGCTCCAGGGTCGGATGGAGCTGGACTTCTTGTTGCTCTCCCAGAACCGTTTTGTAGCGAGACGTAATGGTTGCCGACTCTTCAGACCGAAATATTCCCCGTTCTCACGATAACTGCCATGTCGGTGAAAGGCGACAAAAACCCTTTTAGAGATTCAGGCTTCTATTTATGTGAAATGCATTTTCAAAGGAATTAAACTTCCTTTTTAATATTTTCCCACATAGTATTAATTACAAACGTTGTAAAAGAATTTGGAAAGACGCTTTGGAAATTTTTGCAACTTATAAAAAGTTGATATTTTATTATCTAGTTTAAATGAAAACGTGAAAATTTTTTTTATGGGCAATACATTAGAAATAGATAAATGCAGAAAAAATAAATTTATAACTTAAACTTTTTTTTATTCATAATTTTTAAAATTTTTTATGAGTTTTATGAGATATTTTTTCATAGAATACATCTCAGAAATATATAATAAGAAAATTTGGAAAACGTTTAAAATAAGAAGTTTAAAAATTATAAAAATCTCTTTCACAAATTAAAAGTTTATTTTCTCATTGATTATTTTTCTAATGGAGGCGTGGAAATTCTTTTTCCGCAGAATATACCTGCGAGGAAATATAAGAAAGTTGGGAAATGCCAAAATGAGTTAAAGAGTAGATATAAAAGAGTTAAAGAGGAAATTAAGAGTTTCCTTTAAGCACTTGAATGGACAGAACTATTTAAACTTCGCTTTATTGAAGTCATAAAAAATGCTTTGCCACAGGATACATCTGAGACGAGACATGCAGAAATTAAGGAAAACATGTTGATAATTTTTAAAATGATTACCAAAACGAAAATTTTTCATAAAGTACAGGTTAATGAAAATTTTGAAATAAATGAGAAAATAAATTATGGAACCACTGTAACTGTTTCATTTTATCTCTATTTATGAAAACGCTTGTCTCTCAGCTTTTTATGCTAGTTATTTAAAATCATAAATGCGTTTCTTCGATTTGCAAATACATTTACCGTGATTCGTCTCTAACAGTTTTGTCCACCTTGGACATTAGTCTGATAATATTCATTTGATGTATAATTCTAGTTTATCATGATATATTTTTCGTTTGAATAACTAGTTCAGCTTAGTTTTAACAACGAATTAGAAAATATATTTCTTATAGAATACATCTCAGAGGAGTTAAATAAGAAAATTGTTAAAATATGTTGAATTTTTTAAAGAAATATTTTAAAGTGTTAATCTTTCAATAATTCCTTTTTAATGAAGGCGTGGAATTTATGTTTTTACAGAATGCATCTCGGACGAAATATATAGCATTTTGGAAAATTATGTTAGATATTTTTGCAAAACTTTTCGTTAAAGTCATTTCCTTTTAACTTTAATGAGGCGAGGAATATCATTTATGTGGAAAAAGTTTAGAGACAAATAAAAATGTTTAATTTTTTGATTTTAAAACACTGTTAAATATTTTCATCAAAGTTCAGAAAATATATTAATAAGCTCACATTTTGATCATTTTCTCTTTAATAACATTTTTCACAAAAACATGTATTAGGACGCGAGTTACACTCCTTCGTTAAATCCATCGACCAGGAAAATGCGAGATATGATATGTCCAAAATCGAGCCAGTAACGGGTACAGTTGCGAGAAATAATGCATTCTGTAGGTTTATGGGGCAAAAGATAGGAAAAAGAAGCGAACAACGACGTCAAAAGTTCGCAGCGGCCAGTACCATTAGGCGGGCAATGATGGAAACATTGACGAAACATAGCCCAGTGGAGGCATTTGCTGGAAATCTATTGGAGAGAAAGGAGAAAGAGGAAGAAAGGCGGGAAATAGCATCGAACGACCAATCGTTAATGTTAGGAAAAAAAAGCTCCAGCAGTTAATTTCATGTATTTGTTTTAAAGCGGATTCATGGTGTAGTCACACTGACTATATTATCATTGGATGTTAACGCTTAAGTATCTGAATGATATCATGACATGCGTGTAATGTATATAACTGTGCGTATATGGCGCGCAGCCGCATTCATTAATGTCCCCCCACTCCTTCCGACCGAAAGTTCTGCCCCAAAAGAAAAAGGCGTGAATGATGGGAGGGGCTTTAGTAAATTGGGCTTCTTCTTGGTTGGGAGATATTCATCCTTTTCCTGAGATTGCGAATGGTCTTGCGCATTAAAGAGGAGTAGGTGGAGTCAGCCGAAGTGAAGGGCGAATTTCACACTCATTGGTACCGGCTATCGGGGGTCCAGAGATGGATTTCCCCTCCTATCACAAAAAAAATATTTATCATATGAAGCTCGATCATTCAGATTCTTTTCACATACTTTATGTGGAACTTATGTCGAATATTTTCAGTTTTCGACCATGGTATGTTGAGCTGAACAAGCCTTTCCGCCATCTCCTTTGCTCTAACGTTATTTTGACAGTATCATCATTGATCAAAGACCGATGCATGTCTTATCGGAAACTATACCTTTGCTTTCAATAAATTTGTACACTTTTTCCTTGATGGAATCCGTACAAAATACAGTTGTGTAAATGAACTTTATCAGTAGTCTTGAGCACATGACCACATTTCATGTGACACTAAACTGAATAACCTTAATGTTAGTTCATGTGCTAGGATCAATATGTGTATTGACAGAAAGAAAGAGCCAAATATAAATAACGAAAGAACGTGGGCAGACCTGTTGAAACTTCTTGAGAACGGACAGAACTTTACTGTAGACCCTGTAGTTGTCTTCCGTTGAAATCTGTTTATGTTCCCTGAGAAAACTTTTGTTTGCGATGAGATTCACATAATGAAAATTAATTTATTGGTTTTTCACCAGCCATCTCATTATCGATAATAATTCATTTTAAACAGTAAAAATATCATCTCGTAAGATACACTATTCATTTGTTTGATTTACAAAAGGCCATTTGCGAGTGTTTAATTTCACAAAACAATTTTACATGCAATGAGAAATTTTAGACCAAGGTAGGACTCGGTGATTGAACCTGTGATTATCTCAATATAGTGAGCGGGAATTTAAATTATTAAAGTACTAGTTATTGCTAAAATTTATTAAAATACTGCTGTTTGTAGGAATTGATTTGTATGATATTACGGTAGCCGCAACATCATATTCCAAATAGTAAGCTATTGGAAACTAAATTTATCTAACAGAAAATTATTATCTATGTTATCTTACCCTTAAAATCGTAATATGTTTACAAGAACATACATTTGAAATTTTCCTTTGTGACAATAACGTATAAATTAAAAAAGCCGCAACAAAAGTGATTAGGGAAAATAATTTTTATATGTTAAAAATTCATGTGCCGGAGACAAGTTCCTAAATTTAAGACGTGTATTATTATTGTTATTATTACTATTATTATTATTATTATTATTATTATAAGCATAGACAGGTTTCAAAAAGAAAAACAGCATCGTTTCACTATTTTCCTTTAAACGACTTTAAAATTGAAAAAATATAAGAAAAAAAAGAAGCTTAATTTTTTGATTTATGTAATGTAATTATGAGAAAGGTTGCATGTCTCCCGGCGAGATACGTTGAAGATCATCAATATTAGATTGTTTCATGAAAAATTTTTTCTTTTATGTTTTTATTATATTAACGTTGTTTGAATTTTTGTGATTGCGAAGACGTTGAACATATCTGATAATTAATGAAAATTTTTCTGCAATTATTAACATTATTAGCATGATTTAAAAATTTATTTATTTTTTTTTAATATAAACGATATACTTAAAATACGCGCAATTCAAATGAATTTTAACTCGATGATTTTTCATTGGAGTATATTAAAAATTCCTTAATTTTTTTCCCTGACATAAAAATGCGAACTTGAAACTAATACTACCATTTATGACATATTCGTTATTAAAATGGCATTTTTAATTTTTTTTTGTATTTTTTATATTTTTTGGAATAATCTATGAATTTATTAAATCCTTTTTCTTTTTAAGTATTTTTTGATTATACGAAGATTATTGACCTTATAAAACTTTTGAAGTTCAATAGTTGAACTTAATTGAATTATTAATTGTAAAATAAATAAAGCACTTTTACTACTAAGTAAAGTAAAAGTTAAGTTAAAGTTATTACTAAAGCAAAGTGAAAATTAATTCAAATATTAAAACTTTCTGTCATTAAATATTTAATGAGCATATGCTATATGTTTCAATGTGTCTGTTGTTGTATGTTTTCTATTGTTGCTTTTTAAACGTTTACGATATGCTACCTAGTTCATTTATTTTTTAATCATAAGCGCATCTTCATTATCTAAATGACGACGAAGTCAGTAACGATAAAAAAGAAATTAAATTTTTTTAGAAATAAAAGCAATATCCAAGTCGACTACAGCTATCATTTTAGCAGTAAGAAAATAAAAGCTACATCATTTAAATTTTTATATTTTACCTTGTGCCTGAAAGCAACAATAGATAATATGGCGCTAGGAAATTCCTTTCTTTCATGAGTAAATATGTGAGAATTGTAAACTTATTTCATCGCCGTTGTCACCAACATCCTTATTCGATGTTACTCTGAATCCTGATGCTTGTGATGGTGCAGTGAATTCCTTTTGTCGTCCAAATGACCGATGTAATAAATTTTGGGCCTTTGAAAAAATTAAAAAATTTTAATGAATATTTAATAATGAAGTTACCAAATGAACCACCAAGTATGAAAAACAAGATCTCATGCATCAAGCTGCAATTTCATTCGCCAAATGCTCTACATTTTTCTTATAATTTTTCTAATTTCACTATTAACTAATTAATATATCGTTTGGGCTAAGTAATTATTGATGTTTATATGTAATACGTACCACAAAAATATGTACAGGCAACTTTCATCATTTTCTTAAATCACAATAAATTATTTGCCAATTTTTCAGTAACAAGATCAACTTGCAAAATGCTCAATACAACTGTGAATTGATCGCCAGAGACACTAATAGTTGAGCTAATGTTTCCTCTTTTAGCAGATAATATACAATGTTTGAACTGATGTTCCGCATATCATATTACACATTTCAAATTTCATATCATGTTAAATTTTACGTAAGAGTCGCCCTGAAAATATACGTGTATAAAATTTAGTATTTTAAAAAATTATAATAATTTTTATATATTTCTTTTTTTTAATCAATCTCACATCGCTCAGTTAAAGCAACTGCAACTTTCAAAACCGAGATTTCTCGTCATCAACAATATGCTAATTATATGTGTAAAGTAGAGCTATAACCAAAATGGAGCTGCGGATAAATGTAAAATTGGCCAAATGTGCTTCCACTTGCCTCGGGCAAGAGCCATCATTTAACTTGTGCATTAAACTGTCTGCTGCGATAAAAAAAATGCAGCAATTCCTGTTCATGTAATTAAAATCAAACACTGAACACGTTAAATACGTAATACATACCATCAAAAATGTGTATCAGCAGCTTTTTCACATTTTATTTATGCACAGTAAAAAAATTTGCCAATCAATCATTCAACAAGAAAACCAACTGCTGCAAGGGCTGTTCGACTGAGGGATGATGAATAAAGACGCCATTGCCAACCCCAGCATTTAAGTTTTTCCCCGATTCAAAAAATAAAGTTCGACCCCATAAATGATTCAACCGTCTGACGATTTTCGAATAACGTTTTCCGATTTTCAAAAGAAGTCCAGTGCTACTCGCTTACACGGATCAATGACCGTATATTTATTTTTCTTTGCACATAGAAAAAAGATTAATCCTAGCTAGGTCAGGAATTCCAGGCCATTTTGCTGGCAGATTGCAGAGACCGAAATAGGAACTTTCATTCCAGTAGCGGTGAAGTATCACCAACAGAAGTTTCTCGCTCCGTTACAGCTGAGTGAGAAACGCCGAGAGCCTGACCGGAGGGAAAAGGTCCCCGGGCGTCATACCTGTTCCCGCTAAAGGTGGCAGCAATTGATCACGATCAAAAACGCCATTTGTTCCCAGCTTAATCTAAACGAAGCTGTAATGAAATGCCGGAGAGTATATACTTTTAATGGAAGACAAACTAACCTTTTGAGGTGTTGTGCGCCCATCTATTTAAACAAAAGGTTTAATTTATGAGCTGTGAGATGATTATTGAAACGCCAGAAACAACAACCTCCACCTCGAAAAATTGCAAAAAAATCAACTGAGAATGTATTTAGCTTTAATTTTAAAAGAATTCACGTGAAAAATCTCATAATTTATTTTTTCATTTGCGAAAAACCTTTTTAATTTTCTCATCAATTAAATTCTTTGGATTTATTTTTGGCAAAATTTAATATTTCTTGTTATAAGATTTAAATTCCTAATTTTGAAACTTTTACACATTTTAACGAGGATCTTTCACAAGAAAAAAACCGAAGCTATCTGATGTGTATCTCTGTCCGTGCTTTTTATAATTTAAGCTCCGATTGTCAATAAATGTTTTTAAGTTATTGGTAAATTTTCTCTTATGCACTATATAAATGTAGTTTGATAAAAAAATTTGATTTCTTAAATTTTCTATGAAGCTTTATATACATTTTTTAATTATCACTTATAAGATACTTCGTTGCCCAACATGAAGAATAGAAATTGAAAAGAGTATTCACATAAATAGGAATATTTAACTAGAACAATTTCTAAAATAAAAGGAGCGATGCCGTGAAACTTGTTTCCTTCTATATTATAGCTGGCTCCACTTCCATTGATAACATACAGCAGAGTGATTAACATTTGATATGTTAATTGTTTGTAAGTTGTTAGTGTTAATAAAAAAAAAAAAAAGCAGTATATGGTCTGAAAACACGAAACACGAATTTCAAATTTATTTGCGCTATGAAAAAGTTTCGCAATTTCAACCCATCAACACAGAAATGAGACAATAAAATAGAGCAGTAACAAAAAATTAATACAGACACCGTTGTTCACTGTCTGGAAATATAAATGCTACCCAATGTTTTTTACTGCTGAGACTTTCAAAATAATGCTCTTGGACTTCGATTGTAAATAACATAACAAAAATTTTTTAATCAGTTTAATAACAAAAACTCAAATAATGAGATGTTCGATTCACTACAATCTAATTATAACTTCAATAAATATTAGTTATCAATATCAATCGATAGATTTGATTGACGATTGATAGATTTATCGATTGATTATCAGGCCACAATCGATCAGGATTTATTGATTGATTATTAAAATTTTCAGTATTTACATATATTTTTTTTAGTATTAAGCGAAGAACCTTCTCAAGAGAAACATTATGACGTTAATACTAGCTGAGAAATTTAATTTCTGCTTTTGATGAAGTAATTTTATAACAGGGCTTCGGATTTACGTAAAACTCCGAGTGGCTACCATTTATAATAATTTAAATTACTTTACATTCATATTTATAAGAAATTCGTTAACGGGTCATTGTAAACTATTCGGTTGCTTCATTTAAATCATTAAATAAAAAACATTTAAAGTATCTTTCTGCTTAGTTACACCAGATACAGTTACAGGGGGGAAGATTTTCAGGCTTCCAAGTATGGCTCTCGTTTTATCGAGCTTGGAAATAAAGCTCGTGAAAAGTGAGAGGAGGTTTTCGTGTATAACTTCTCTGAAGAAAGCAGTCTCACACTTCAATGGGAGTCCATAAAAAATTTTCTCCTTTTTCGGAAAAAAAAAGCGAGAGGTCTTGCACGTCATCGCTCTCATTTCCTTCTCTTCTGTTGACAAAAACGAGTTGCGCACGGCATCAGCGTAGGAAAGCAAGTGTACCAACTATTGAAATTATTTTCCTTTTGAATTTTTTTTTTTTTACACAATATTGTATATCGTCAATCAAAATTACAATTATTAATCGTAATAATTTTGAAAGAGGTGTTTTTGGAGCTGTCTTTTTAGTTTTGCCATCGAGCCAGTTTTCTAGACTGTGAATATTTATAATGTTTTATAATTACTTGTTATCTTGAGAAATTCAAAAATATTAAATACAGAAATGTCATTTGATTTAACATCCAAAATTGATGCTCTCGCTGAAATATCACAAAAAAGATTGATTCAAATACTTGATTCGGTACCTGGAAAAAAAGACATTGTCATTGAGGCTTCTTTGATGAAATGTTTAGATCAATTCATTGGAGCCTCAATTTTAAGGTATCTAAACAAATTGCCAGTTTGTACCATTCTAATGTGTTAAATTCTTTTTCTTTCACCTTTTTTTTTTTTTTCAGAAATCATGGAATTGATAAAATAATGAAGCTGGATAAGGCAGGTCCTCAAACATCAAATCAAAATCTAATGTACATGATTAGATCTGATTTAATTACAGCCAAACTGGTATCCAATCAAATAAATTCATTTCTTTGTATGAATGATGATATCAGATTTTATATAATTTTTGTTCCAAAATTATTGATATCAATTGATTCTTTATTTGAAGAGGAAGGGCTATATGGTAGAGTTGTCTGTCATGATTTCTCATGGGAATTATTGCATCTTGATCATAGAATATTATCATTTGAAACACCGAAACTTTACAAACAATTATTTATTGAAGGAGATCAAACCTTATTGACTTCTATTACGAGATCACTTTGGTCATTGCAGCATGTTTTTGGTAAAATTCCATTTGTTTTTTGTCATGGGAAATACTCAAATATTGTTATGTCAATGATTAATTGTTTTATGGAAGAATTAGGTGAACCAGACAGGGAGAGCTCCGACATTGGATGTATGTTGCTTCTTGACAGAGATTTTGACTATGCTTCACCATTGTTGATACCTGGCACTTACACAAGTCTTGTATCTGATGTGATGAATGTTACTACAAATGTGGTTGAAATTAAAAAGCAAGACTCTGACAATAAAGAACCAGTTTTGTCTATGTGTTTAACAAGTGAAGATGAAATATACAACCAAATAAAAAACAAACACTTTTCAGATGTATTTCTATATTTAAAATATAAGACAAATGAACTAAATGCTGAAATGGGAAAACGAAATAATATGAATCTTAAAGAAATGAGGGATTTTGTGGAAAATGATCTCAATAAAGCTGTTAATATGAGGAAAACTTTAAGCAATCACATTCTTGTTTGTGAAAAAGTTACCAGCCAAATTGGGCAGAAGTTTGAGAGTTTACACTCGTGCCAAAAAAGTATTTTGGATTGTGAAAGTAGAAGAGAAATAATTGCAGACATTGAAGATATAATAGCAACTGCAAATGACATTGATTTAGCCCTAAGATTAATATGCCTTCTTTCATTGTCACAAAATGGTTTCACTCAGGATGAAAGTAACAACATAAAAAAGCAATTTTTTCATGCATATGGATATGAACATTTGTCAACATTTCATAATCTAGAAAAAGCTGGACTGTTTTCAAGCCATCAGTCTTTCATGGAGTCTTCAGTTAATCTTGCAACCAAAGTAGTGCAGGTAGTTTCTTTCCAGAAGAAAAGTCAATTTCAAATTGTTTCACAAAAATTAAAATTATTTCCTGACACAACTAAAGAATACAGTTTAAGTAATCCTCAGGACCCTGGTTACGTATTCGGAGGTACTTACATACCTTTAGTAGCCCAGATTGTTAATTATTTAATAAAAAAAGATGTGTCTCTTAATGAATTAACGAAGTTACTTCAAGGTAATAATATTAAATCTGATATAAGATGGATTGGTAAAAATCTGGACAGTATGCCGGATATCTTCCCCAGAAATATTTTTGTATTTATCATCGGGGGCATTACTTATGCCGAAATTGCTGCTCTCCAATTTATCGAAAGCCGTACAGAGTGTCGCATTATATGCGGTGGTTCCAGCATTCTAAATGGAAATCACTTGATTAAAAGTGCTGTTTGAAATAATTTAAATTGTTATATATGTTAAACAGATGTTCTTTATTTTCAAGAATAATATATATTTTTACATTACCACGGTTAATTTAGCATTATTAATGACAATTTTGACCTGAGATACAATATTTCGCGAAATTAACTGGTTCAAATCAGTGTGAATGTGCCTTTCGAATTCAAAAAATTTACAAATTTTAAATTTTTCCTATTTTTATAGAAATATATACTTTTATTTTTATATCGTATTACTTATTTTAATATCTTTTGACATAGTAAATTAATGCAAATATCATGGATTCCATAGTTTTTTAAATTTGTCAAAGATAAAACTTTCGGGAGCGAAAAAAACACTAACATTTAAAATATAATATGATGTTAAATTCACGGGATTTGACGTCATTCATTAATATTTTTGAAAAAAGATCGTAAACTGATCAGTATAGACAGCTCGATATATACATTGAGTTTTTGAATGGAATTTCTTTTAATTTGTGTACATTTCAAAGTATTATATCACATTTTTGTGGAAAATTCAAAAAGTTTATTGACAAAGCACAATGCATTTCTAAAGTTATTAGAACGTGATTGAATTTGTTTGTGAATAAAGGAAAAAAAATAATCCGTAGAAATTCAAATAACACTATATTTTTGTGATTTAAAAAAATGGACATAAAGGATGAAAATAAATATAATTAACTAATCGAGGCTATAAATCCACACAAAACATTAAAAAAATAAAAAAGAATTTTTTTTGCAAAAAAATGAAGAATTTAAATGGAAATAAGTAAAAGCAAATTGAAAAGCCATATTAAAAAACATTCTCCTACCCATCTAATCATTAATGCATACGCACATTCACACACTCATGCATATGCACACGCACTCACGCTTGAAACAAAAACACACACACTATATATATGCGCGAAAAAAGACAATTAAGAGCCGAAAAGGCAAAATGATTCTTAAAATTTTACATATGCATAAATTTACATAAATATGTATATTTATATGTATAAATTTAATATATGTATGGATTTACATACATATATCTTATTCGTTAATGAGCCATTTTGTTGTAATCAACCGTAAAAAATATTTTTTCATATTTCTCAAACCATATGAAATTGTTTAAACAAAAATTTACATTTTAATAACATTTCCTTTCTCGCAAAAAATTATGCATAAGAAAAATTGATTATGATGTTAAGTTATTTATTTTTTCATTAACAACCAAATTTAAAAAATTAATGAAAAGCATCTTAAAAAATTTTTTTGAAATAATGCAACCATATTTTTGCAGAGATATATGACATTTACTTATTAAAAGTGATCAGACCTGTTGTACGAAAAATTTCTTTAATTTTATATTTTTATTATTTTTCGCATATTTTTTTAATATGCGAATTTAGAGATAAATTATTTTAGGAAATCTATAATGATTTAACGCTTAATTCACAATTATTAATATTTATATTCATTAATTAATTCTTCACACACAAACACACACAACCTTCTTATCAATTATTGTACTGAACTAAATTTTTTTGTTTCTTTTTTCACAGTGACAGATACTTTTATAAGAATAATTTTTAATCACTTTTTCGAGTCCATTAATTTTATCGTTGCATGAACATGAAATAACCAGTGAATTTGACCAATAAGTCAAAATTTATGTTTTTCTATGGCTCCAAAATTACTGAACTCAATTAATTTTTAAATAAAATAGTGAAAATTCAAAATTTTTTTAAATTTTCGTATTGAATTTAAATGTATAAAAATTACCTTAAATGACACCAACAAAAATGATTTCGTCTTTATATATATATATA
>JAOWBB010012966.1:0-60520 GCA_028565995.1 Ricinus marginatus
AAAACACCCCCCCCCCCCCCCCCCCCCCCGGGAGCGGGGGCAACCCCAATGCGCGAGTTTTGCGCAAGCAAAAAGCCGGTGAGTAACGACGCGTCCCTTCCGACATCGCGCGTCGTATTAATTTTGGAAATGATTTTCATTTTCGTTCCAGAAAAAAAAAGATAAGACGAATGGATTCCGGAGGAACTGGCAAGAAAGTCCAAGTCGCGATATCGCAGAGGAAAGCGCGGATGTCTGGAAAATGACACGTTGAGCTCCGTCATTTTCCTGGAAAGCCTCCAGTCCCGCGGATAATTTCGTCCCGTTTAGTCCACGTCTCCCGCTTTCCCGATCCGTTCGCAGCTTTTCCGAATCTTTTCATTTTGCCAGTCCGTTTTTTAGTTAATTCGGTGCTTTCTACTTCTCTTTTTCTTTTCTTTTTTTCTTTTCTTTTTTTTTTTTTTTTCCTGTTTTTCTCGCAACAGCTTTCTTGCGCAGTTTAACGCGATTCTAACATTTTTGGAATTTTTTTCGAAAGGAAAAAGGAAGGAAAAGAAAAACCCGAAACAATTCCTGATTGATGTTCGAAAGTGATGTGAAAATACTCTTTTCAATTGATACGAACAACTGGACGTGCTTAAATTTGTGGAGATCTTGCATCCTAATCAAGGATGACACCACCTCGGATTTATTTGTGGAATTTAGCGAATGCAGTTTCGATGAAAAAAGGTAACTTAAAACTTATAATTTTCGAACTCTTCTCTTATTTCCTTGCCACCCTGCATAAAGATGATATTATTTCTGATGGATGACAATGTAATATCCGATAAGGGGAAGTGGAGTTTCACAAACTTTGAAATGAAATAGCAATGGTATAGTTAAATGATTTAAACATTGCAGAATTATTGAATTATATTCCGATCCGTTTTTTAAATTTTTATACATTCTCGGAGAAATTTTTTGTAGTATTTAACGTTCACAGGGAAATTAATGGTAAAATTACATAAATTACTCGTTATGGTTGTGGTGCGATTCTTGAACGTTATCCCGTTTTGGTCGATAGGTCTTTTTTTAATGTGAAAACTGAAGATATATTAACATGGTAAAGTGCTAAATAGTTCGGATTTATAGAATTCTGATGTAAATAGAAACGCATTTGTAGGGAGATAAGGAAATGTGTGCTATATGGGATGCTGTACGTTTTGATGTGGTTTTATATCGAACTCTCATTATTTGAACATGTAGAATATATTAGACTTTCGAAGGAAAAATCCAGATGTGTTTTGCAGTTCTTGCATATTATTATTTCGATTCGCGAAAAAATGTGCTTCACTCCAAGAACTCGTATTTCAGTGATTTTCCATGTAGGGATAAAAGTGCCTCTTCAATTCAATCAATTTTCTTCGACAGTTCCTTCTTTGTCTTTTGCAGTGTAGAAAAAGTGTTCCTTATGCCAACTCAGCACAATTAATGATATAGAGGAAAACGAGTCAGTTCTGCTTAATTTTCGTGCACATTACACTATAGATAAATATTTTCTAGTTGAATCGAACTTCGAATTTGGTCTTCTGGAAAGTGGTCAAAATCGTCATTTTGAGAATTTTTCTGATTAGGTTAATAATAAAAATAATTTGATGTTTTTTCTTCACAGTTACATTATTTTTTGATGTAATTATTTCTGACAAAATTGTTAAAAAATATTTCAGAATAAATGCAAACATTTATTTTAAGCAGAAAATAAAATGAAATTATATTGCTACACAAAAGCATGTAATCATTAATGGTTGTGGTGTTTTTAAAAAAGTATATGCTTATGTATAATTAAATATTTGGGTCCTACATTGATTATAAATTTTCATGATCATTCTTGATTTGGTATTCCTTAATTTCGGTCAAGGAATAATATAATTTATGTAAGAAGAAGATATTTGTCAAAAGAGATTTCAAAATAAATTTAAATTCCGTTTTCAAATTTCGAACTTCGGTCTCAAATATATTGAGACTTTGATTTGATTTTGTTATTCATAAATAACATAAATTACCAAATATTTTTCCGCTTCTTAGATCCCTTTCATCTTCAGAAAAGATCAAGATCTGTTTTCTTTTATGTTTTCTTTAAATATTTTGAATAGGTATCTCGCAAGTTAATCAAAATTTGCTCGAGGTTTCAGCGCTGTTTCGTGGATATCTTCAATGTTCAAATAAATATACATTTATTTATAGAGTCCAATATTGATAAATCAATCTATTTCTTTCGTTTTTTCGTAAAGACTTATATATCCTGCACGTTTTCACCGTATTTAGCCACATCGAATCATAATAATTTTGGACAAGTCGTGCGAAAGAAGAAGAACTTCTGTTCGTATTTTTTTTTTCACTGCTGCTTTTTTTCACTGAGCCATCGTACAACTTTAATAAATGTTACAACACATAATTGCTTTGTTTTGTCTTTATCACTTTCACGGTGTCTTACATGGTAATTATTTCGATTTTCCATGATGCAGTAGCATTCCGCGGACGGCAACGACCTTTTTATAAAAGCCATTTCAGCTCAGATTGAAATCTTTGCAAATCACTTGCAAAGCCCCTAATAAACCCGTGGACATATTTTTCAGCATAATCAAACATTTTGTGAAAAGAATTTTTTTTCCCCCGCTTTCATGTCCGAATTCGCAATTCGGTTATTTTTACGTTAAACGTTAAGAAAAAAAAAATTTAAGTTTCGTAGGGTAAAAAAAAAATTTGAGTTTAAGAGCCGGTGGTGCAGACAGCAATTTTCAAGCGTCACAAACTCCCTTTCCCACTTTTCCGCTTAATACGAAAATTTTATATTCCTGCAGCTTTGGTTTGGGAACGTCGAGCCTATTGGCGATGATAATTATGTGTCGGTTGCTGCGATGTTGAGAGCTCTTTCGGCGATCATAAATACCCAAGAATGAAAAGGGTTTTATAGAAGCTTCCGACGAGCTTTAGGTGTCCCCGTCATTATGAAACCTTCTCTTTAAATTGAGGCAAGTCGCTCCCCGATGTGTTAATTGGGCAATATCTCCGACAGAATTGTGCGAGCACTGGGGCTTTGCCAGAGTTTTCCTCGAAGAAATTTAAAAAAAGAAGCTTTGGAGGTCCTGTACTGCCTCTTTCACGTTGCACGCAGCTCTCGAAGTTTTCAGTGGAAATTTGTAATATTTCGCGTGGAATTTTACATTTATAAATGTTAAGAGTGCCTCCGCGATAAATGTCGCAAAAGCGAACCGAAGATCGCTCACCCGAGGACTGGCTAACGATTGAGGACGAAATTGATGCTAACAGATTTTGGGCTGGTGATCCATCGAATCAGAGAATTATTTTGAAAAATAAAAAAATAGTTCATTTGAACTTGGGGGGGGAGGAAAGATATTTACAAATGTATAAAGTTATATAAAATTTAATAATACAAACGTTTGGAAAAACCGCATGAAGTTTACATCTCAGTGCAGTATACGTATTTTCATTAGATGTTTAAATATGGCACGCATCTGTCACATCTGCGTCAAAAGATGATATTAAATCTTAGATGCTTTATTGGAGTTAATGAAATAAATTTTGAAAGTAGAGATGAATTCCATTGAAATTTTCGTAAAAGAAGGTAATCTTCAGAATATTTTGAATGTCAAAACTTGAATTTCTATAAGAGCTACTCAACGGTGATATTTCTTCAGTTGCAGACACCGCAGGATATTTAGCGTTTACTTTAATTTTATTCACATATTATGCTCAGAGATGAATTTTTTTTTTTAAAATTATCTGTTCAATCAGAGTTTGTTTATTTATTTTATATTGACGCAAACGTATTAAATAACCAAGCAATATTTAAGCAAGAGACTTCAGTCGCCTGTTTTTTGTCTTATGAACGATATTAAGGGAGAAGAAAAAATATGTCACAAAGTGTCATATTAATAATTATTTTTTACTTATTATTTCATGAAATAACTTAATCAGATCATATGTAAATGCACGCGATTGCACGGAAACAAGGAAATCAATTCCTCCCGTGCAATGCAAGGGCACATGCTTCAAGCTTACTATAACGACTTAATAATTATTAGGAAAATCTGCATTTCCTATAAAATAAAAAACAAAACAGTCATAAATACTGATACCTTCGGGAAATCCGGAGCCTTCGGTTGGTTGTAAATCATTTTGGGAATCGGTGTTGCTCTTTTAATTCCCTTTCGAGATTCATTAATACAATGAATCAAAACTACTACGGCTGCTTAATTTGTGATTGTGTTTTACATTTTGATCATGGAAAGTTTTTGAAGGCAGATTATATTTCACATTTGTTAAAACATCGAAAATATTTATTACAGCCGCGAGTTACACACTGGTGCCCCCAAAAAGAAGAAAATTTTGAAATTGGGAAACGCGTTTTGTGCATTCATATGCTGTCTGTGCGTGTGCGTGTACATGTGCGTTCACATGCCGTATCTCTGAAATGTTTAAAACTCGTTTCAACATTCGTTTGGTAAGTCTCACCTTTTAATCCGAGTATTAAGAACTTTCTCATCTCTCTAAGTAAACAATGCTTCCTTAAGGTTGCCGAGGTATTGATTTTCCACTTCCCGCAATCGTTTTATTCGTTCTTATAACCGAATCTTAATTACGACGTGAACGATGCTTCTTGCAATTTTAAATGGTGAAAAGAAATTTTATTTTCTGAACGATGTGCTGAAGATAATTGTGCACGGGATTAAATTTTATAATTATTCTGTACCGGCTCCGTTACTTGAGAATTCTTGATATCGCTTAATATTTTTTAAGATATTCCAACTGTCGATACAATTTTTGCATTTTCGATAGTCTTATTCGTCGGAATTTTCATCGTAATCTAAATGTTTGGCTGCAATGTCGTATTCACGCAATCGATGATAGGTTAAGATTTCACTTTTGTTTCTGATTAATTTGCTTTTTACATTTGAATTTGAGGAAAAATTTAAGTTCTAAATCACTGCCATTCTCAGCAATCTTGCGACTGAAAAAAGATTAAAAAAGTCACCAAATGCCAATAAGTTATGAATAAGGAACGTAAATAATATTTTTTTTTGTTTTTTGGTACATAGAAAATTGTATAATTCATCGAGGATTATGTAAAAATCAATTTATCATGTAACAGGTTTTGTGCTTCCGTCTTCGGGGGGCAATGTCTACTTTCTTTTATAATGTCTGAATTTCAAAACAATATCGATTACATTTTAAATGTATTCCGTTACAATTTTCAAACAAAAAGAATTGTATGTAAAGCTTTCGCAGATGGGGGCGAATAATGAAAGCGATCAAATCGTTGGAAGCGAGAAGGGATAAAGATTGACTAGAATGAACTCTTTTTGGATCAGAACAACCTAAAAACATTGGTAATCTTTTAATGGAATTTATAGTGGAGTTGAAGTTGCGGAGGACGTTTAAGATGAAGAGCCGACAGATGTCCACGCAGAAACAAGTTCGCAAATTACTGCTGAAAAAAATCTAGTAAGCGGGAAATAAATTAGAAGTCGAAAGAAAGAATGAGGGACAATATCTATATAATCCTTCGCCTAGGTTTATAAATGTTAATGACAGCGATCCAAAAAGAAAATCTCCATGTGAAGAGGAAACTGTTGAATATTCTGCTATAAAAAGCCACGTAGGTGTTGCGTTTAATGCATGGACATGGGATAGGCGGGGGCCTAATACTTCATTTTCAAGTTTAAACTTTGCAATAAACTGTTTTCAATCTTGTTTAGAGCATAAAAAACTGATCGGAATTCTGAATTTCATAAAGCTTTCCTTTACCATACTTATCATATTTATTGATCGTCTAAAGAGCTAATTTTAGGTAATTCGTTTATGTTAACGTTTTAATTTAAAATATGTTACAATGGATCAATACAATGTAATTAATTTGCGTTTGGACCTATCCGGATATATGGTTGCGCGGGTTACTTCAGTAGCAATTTATTTTAACCTCCTATCTTAACTAACCTCATGCTAATATACTGAAAAATGAAACTGTCGCTTTCATTACTTACACTATAGCATTTATAATATAAATGTGTTAATTTTAGATTAATAATAATTTTGTTTTATTTATATTGGAGAATCAATGCGTGTTATGGAATTTAAAAAAAGTCTTTGGAATTCAATTTATTTTAAATAATATATAAAATTATTTAGCATATGAATTTTCTAATATTATTTATAAATGATGTCCGATTCATAAGATTAAGAAATCAAAAGTTTAGTAGCTTCAGCATCCACAGGAAAAAATATATACATTGAAGGGGAAGGTTATAAATTGTAATTTAACAAAACTGTAAGTTCTTATTAAATATGTGAAGGATCTTTTTATATAATTCAGTATAAAATTAGTGCTCCGAATAAATAAAGTCAGAAATTTTGGCAATTCATTTACACATATTACTCGTTGGGAGGATTTAAAATAAACCTTATATATTATTGGTTTCATCGATTGTTTTATGTATTGACAATATGAAAAGGAATAATTTAGTATTTTTTTTGGGTTTTGCCGAAAGATTTAACGCTTTAGGCGATTAAATATTAAAATTTCATAAAGAAAATAGTACTAACTTTTCCTCTTTTTTTTTTTTTTTTTTACAGCACTTAATAATATGAATCGGGCATTTAGAAAAATAATTTATTATTAAATCGAATACGAATACCCAAGAATCAAAATGCAAAAAATATTGTCAGACAAAAATGTCTTAATTTTTGCATTGCATTGGTAAATAAACCGTAATTTCTGCGTCAAATTGCGGACTTTTTATTTTCGTATATTACCTTTCTTACGAATGTATATGTATAAAATTTTGTTCATTTTTCCAATTAACGTTATTCCTAGTTCCAATTTTATTTTTATTTATTTACCGTTTGCCTCTGGTAATTTAGACATTCAAATCATTCGAATGTTTCGGTTTTTGCGAAGGTAAAAACACTATCGCGGTAAAATATTTTCTGATTCTTTAATCAAGAAATGAAAGGCGGCACTAGGTATGAAAGTTACTGGTAACGATTTCCAACACGCTACGAATTTTGTTGCAGTTATCTGTTTGGTCTGCTTATAATATTCGCAATCTTCATTTACATTGTAAACTTACACTATTGCTGTAGCACTGCCCAGGGGAAAGTCTGAAGCAATTTACTGCCGTTATCTCTAAACTCCCTGAATTTGTAGGTTCTTTTAAGTAACTAAATCCAAAGATAACTTGCTTTTCTAGTTGCGAATGTTTTTGGTTTTCGCCCGTCAAATATTTAATTAGTGGTAAATAATCCGAGGAACGGCATTGATGTGTCGCGTTTTTGTCTGTACGTTGATCTATTCCCAGGATCTGATTGTGTTTAATTTACTTAATTGCCTTAATAAATCTTACGGATGTTATGTGCAGTACGACTAGACCAAATGTCAAATTTTTCGAGGTTCGGACCAGATTTCGATTTTAAATGTTGTTTCTCTTAGCCCTTAATCATTGAAATTATACCAAAGTTAAGATTCTAATTTCTTTTCCCGTATTCCGGTCGCAGTTACGCAAATCGTGAATTAATTTTACTTTTCGAAAAAATCAAAAATTAAGTCGGAGCTAATCCAATCTGGAGAATGCAGCGGCCACTTTTTGATTTTAAGTGCAGTTATAACATTCAATATCTAAGATATTAACACAATTCGCATTTTTAGGCGGGAATCGAAAATTAATGGCATAAAGTGCCTGAGATTTTCGCATTTGTTCCTATGGATTATTTGAGATTTAAGGGAAAAGTTTAATTTTTTTTTTTTTAAGAAATTCGCGAAATTATACTAACAGATTAATTTTATCGTGTTCTTTACTTCCCTCATACAGCAAAAAGTCTTGGGAAGTTTCTCATGAAGTTTAATTCATTTTATCCTAATACCAGAATCTTTCCTTGTCGTTCCCATTCCAAAATAAATCTGCCTCAGTCATCATCCTCCATATTTTCGACGATTTTATCAATCCGACTATACCTGCCTAATCATTCTGATTTTATATTTCGTCGCTTACCATATTACTAAACTTTTATTGGAAATAACAAATGAAGATGTCAAAAATTTTAATTTTAGGTTTTATTAATTTTATTAATTAATTTTAGCTTTATATTGGTAGACAGTCTATGGTAGCCTTGGTATGTGCGATGCCTTACAATACACGTGCTCGAACTGGTGTTCTACAATATTCCGTCACGATTTACTGTTGTTATTTCAGTTCTGCTGGGAGAATGTATTACCGCAGGAAAAATTATTGAAATTAATAGAAAAAATATCGTCGTCTGAGATAATCTTTGTTTCTTCAGAGGCTCTACTTTGAAGGCAGAAAAGTAAAATGACAGTTTAATTAAAGGTTTCCTGTTTCACTTTTTTAAATTCTGTTCAGCATCGCTTGTGACCCTCGGAATCAGCATCGTCAGTAATCCGGATCAGGCTTCTAAATTTTTCTGCTGCTGGTAAAAACCGATAATTTATTATGCCTTTTTTCTATCTCTTTATAATCTGTCTCTTTATAATCGAAAATCGTTGGACTTATGTAAGAAGGCATAATCCGATGTTATGCACTCATGCTTCGTAAAAAAATTAAGGTACTTGACTTCGGAGGCTCATCATTCTGTATCCATTTATTGTTTCTAATGCGCTTTCTGTTATTTAGTTCTATAATCCTAAATTTATATTACTTATTATTTAGATCAATAATTGTTTAGCTTTTACAAAATTCTTTATTTTTTCTTTTTCCCCTCTGGCGATTCACCTTAGATATTGTCTCCCGTTCCGTTCAATACAACTCAATGTTTGTTCAGTTTAACATTCCTTTATTTTAATCTTTTTTATTTCTCTCCACTCAAGAGGTAAGTAATGTGGCAGCATATCCTTTCATTTATTTCTATTGTTTGAGATTCTTCCCGGCGAGTGCTCCGGGGAATTTTTCCTCTATCGTTTGGTCTTTTGCGATTTCGCTTTCGAATGCAGACATTTTCGAGCTCGTTGTTCGTTAATGCAAACGGAAATAACTGGAGAATTCCTAAGGATGCACCGGAACATTGGGGGTTTAATTTAGTCGAAAGGTTTCGGAAATGGGCCAAAATTTCATTGGGTGCGTCTAATTTGGGTCGCTGTGGAGATTGGTTTGACTAAATTAAATTAAATAAAAAATTATAAATTTGATGAATTCAATTTGACTTGAGATTTATATGCAAGAAAGAAAAAAAATTAATTTTCGAGTTAAAGGAATGATTCAACTCTCGGTGAAAGCGTTCACACAGGAGACGGCGGTGCAAATTAATGGAGAAGAATTAGAGCTATTTATTCGATTAATGTGGATATAGGAAAATGACTCCGTTTGCGTGGAAGGAATGGCAAATCTACTATTAGCCAAAAGCAAGTTGGCTTTACATTTGGCGTGCAGAAGGAAAAAGGGCAGTCAGTGATGAGGCGTAAGGAAATTATCACATAATTAACGGGAAACATTTATGAGCCTTTTCTGTTGGCTTTGAAAATCTAAAATTTTCCAATTTCATTTACTTCCTCTCGCTTAATTTCTTACTAACCTGCAATTGTTTTGAAATTCCTATCGGCCGAGCTTTTACCATAAAGTTTAGCTTATTTTCAGGGTGATATTTGCACAATTCTTCCCCCTTAGTTCACGCGCTCGTTTTACGGACAAATGTTGCCCGAAATAAAAATTTTTCGATTGCGATGCTTTTACAATTTTCGAATTTTGACGGAATACGTTGCTTTTGTGAAACATTCAACTTGACAGGAGAGGGAAAGGGAATTGAAAGTTCAGACTTAAATAGGGATGAAACAAAAATTTTGGTGTAAGATTTGGGATTTTGGTCCATTAACCAAAGCTCAGGCACTTTTTTTTTTTTTTTAAAACGTAAAAAATGATCAGAGCTGTATGTGGAAATATCTCCTCATTGCCGTTTCCGGTAAGGTATGCGACATTTCGGAAGGTTAAACTCCATGGCATATCTTTCTTCTTAGCCTTCAGGATTTTCCTCCGGATTATGTCGCTAATTTCTCGACCTTTTCCTTATGCATCGAATTGGTATTCAGGTACGCGAGTTTCCTGGCCCGCTTCTGTCCTGGTTGCTCAAATCCGCTTGTGCTTTTCATATGAAATTTGTGTTTTTCTTCTGATTAGCGTTAGGTCTCCCAATAAAGATTCGAAATTATTTTTTATCATCTAATTCTTAATCGAAATTTTACTGAATTGATGCTTTCATTTTGTTTTCCATTATTTGAAACCGTAAATTTTTCAAAGCGTAAAATTTTATAAGTATACTTTAATGAATGTTTTAAACTATGGAAAGATTTACATATAATTTAAATAACAAAATCAAGAACTAAAATTCGCTTCATAATTTATCGGTATTTTTTTTTATCGCTTTTTATGTTTGAAAATTTCTTTATAAATTACTGTTAACAATTAGTTTTTATTCGATTGTTTTAAATATTTCACCGTTATGTCTGAGAACAATTTATATGCCTCTCGTATAAGACAATTGTCCGTTTTACAGGGTAAACTTAACTAGTATCCATCCAACCGCTACTTGCTGAGTCAAATCCATAACTTTGCTTCATTTCGAAGTGGGAAATTATTTTTGGGAATTATCTGAACGCCTGAAACTGACTTTACAACTAAGCTAAAATCTTAAAAAAAGGAATAACAGGACATCGTAGAGAGCAATTGACGATTAAATAATAATTTTTCGAGCTGTATTATTTATTTATTCCAAATGTCCTTAATTTTTTTGTGCTTCTCCGATTGTGTATTTTGTGTCAGATTGAAAATCGAATGTGCTGCGATTTTTTTTTCTCTTTTTCTTTTTATAAATATCACAGCTGAGTGCTTATATGCGGAAGAAAAACAAATACTCCAGTCGAAGACAGTTTTTATTTGTTCATTATTTATTTATTTAATATTTTTTTAAATATTTTTTCCATAAGACTTAAAACGCGTCGAATAAAAAATTTCATGGCACGCTGCGGCGCAATATTCTTAGAGATGAAGCATTTTGCGTTTTCCGTTTTCATTTTTGCCATCTTCCGGAATAGCTGATGAACTTGTAAAATTTTATTTGGGGTACAGAGAATGCAGAAATAAAATGAAGGCTGTCTAAAATTAAATGTGTCTTTCTATAAAACGCCATTAGGTTGTTCGTGAGCCAATTTGTGCTATCAGCGGCGGTTTCCTCAAAAATTGTTCCACATGCAATCGGCTTTTCATGTGCAGAGCTTTTTGCCCTTCCACACTTCAAATCGGACTTTATCATTCACATCTTTTTATCGTAAACTCCTGTCAACTTCTGCACGTTATGCGGCAATGCATTCTTTTCTGTTCTTGCAAATGCATTTAAAGCAGTTTTCAGGATTGCGATTTAATGCAATTTCTGAAGCATCTAAGCTTGGAGAAACTTAATCATCCCTTTACATTTAAGTAAAGCAAATATTTATGATTAAAAAAAAGTACATTTCAAAATTCGGTTTTATGAAATGTATTATACATTGATTTATTTTAAAGAAAAGTAAATAGGACACAAAGAATGGAAAAAAAGAAATAGTCATGAAAGGGTGAATATACAGAAAAAAAAGGTCTTTTTATGAAGCTCGAAAGGCAGAAGAAATTAAAGGCTTGGAAAAGTAAATATTTCATGCTTTAAAGTTTAAAATTAAAAGCTTAACATATTAAGAGTATGTGATATCGTTAAAAGTATCATTTGATAGATAGTTTTTTGAGATCTTGTCTTAAAATACGACGCAATTCTATTCTAATATGATGTGCCATGTGAAATGTATTTTATATGATGCAATCTAAATAATATAGTACATTTATTGTTATATATTAGGATGATACATAAATAAGATAATACACTATAACGTGAGCAGCGAACTGTGTTGATTGCAGAGACAAAGGTTGTTAAAAAAGGATGCAGAAAAGAGATTGAATGAAAATGCATGATATAAATGTATATCATACAAATCAACAATTTCTGTTCTTTATCTCTTGTCAAATTTTAGGTTTAGAAAAGTATCCCATTTATTGGGCGAATATTTTCAAATAAAGTTTTCAAAAAGTCTATGCAGAATTTTTGCATTGATAATCTTCATTGAAGGGATATTGGAAAGTGGAAACTGAGCTGGATAAAATGATATGGAAGGAATGATCAGAAGCAGAACCATTTGAACTAAATAAATAAATAATAACCGGAAAAAAAGTAAGTTAAGTAAATATCATGAAAAATGGTGTAAATGATAATCAATGAATGAAAGCCTTGCATCGCACCATAAAAACCCATTGAAAAGAAGGAGAAAAGGAAAAAAAAGTAAACTGAAAGCGCTCATTACATAAAAAAGGGTGTCATTCGGAGTGGGAAGAGGAATTATGGAAAGTTAATAGTTATAGGAAAAAAAAAACATTAAGTGAAAATAACTGAATTGAGTAAAAGGACTGGAAAGAGGTATGAAAGCTTGAGCTTTGAAAAGAATTGTTAGTCCAGGAGAAGAGAAATGGAAAAAGCTGTATCGCCCCAAATTATCCATGAACAAAGAAGAAATGCATGGAGCAAGCATCAAATGGAAAACGGAAAAAATTTTCATCTCTTCATAAACGAAATTCAAAATCCGCGAGTAAAATAAATGAAAAAGTTAATCTGTTAAGAGAACGGGGAATATTTTCCTATTTTGCTCCCTATCTTTTGGTATATTGGGTTATTGTGGCTCATGCCTTTCACGATCCCTAACATTTTATCAATTCTTAAGCATTAAATAACTTTGTTATTACAATTTCCCGTTAAACTTTGATTAAACATCAAATAATTTCAAGACTTTGAATATTCCGCTGGATGTGCTTTAAGCTTGGTTTTAGGGTTTTACTGAAATGGCAGCGACGACATCAGCTTAATGAGATTACACGGCGTAGGGGAACAATTCTCAGGCTACACCGAAGAAGAGCTGGTGGGCAAAGGGAATAATGCAGCAAATGATCTGTAAGCTTTTTGTCTTAATGTTCACATGTAAATGTAAAATTTTCCGATTGTCCAGACCGTCGAGGCATAATTCGGACTGGCAAAATCAATTTGCAAGCTTTCAGATTAATTTTCCTCTTTGTTGTGCAGTTTCGAAACATGAAAAGGTTTTTACGAATTTCATTTTTAAGAAAGAAAAAGAGAAAAGGAAGGTGCCTTTCGATATTTTGTTGCTTGTGCCAAATAACGATGGAATTTCTTTTCTTGCGTAAAAGCTTTAATAAAACAAAGTTTCACGTTATACGATAGGGGGATGATTTTTCGATCTTGGGGAAACTTCCGAAACTGTGGGTTACTTTTCTCGTAATACTTGTGACATTGTATTAATTTTTGCTTAAACTGTACAGATTTATCATGGAAAAATTTCGCAAATAATTTTATTAATTTTTTTTTTATTGTGATTATTATATAGATTTAAAATAAATTGTATCATAATGTTGTTAATTTAATTTTTTTTTTTTACTCAGTTTTATGCTTCTGTATTTATTTTGTTTTGCATGAATACTATTACTGTATAATATTTTTTCATTCCGAAAAATTTCGAAATAGCTTAATTAATTTTTCTGTTGTAGAGAATTATACCGGAAAGTCTGAAAATATTTTAAATTTATTTCTTTAATGTTTCAAATATTCAGGCTTTTTTTTGCACTAATAATACATCGGATCGGGCAAATACATTTTCATTATAAGTTACTGGAGATTTAGTTTTTTTAATTTAATACTGCATTTGTAGAGTTATAAGTGTCACCAAATGTAAGAAAATGAAACTGACCTGAATTTACTTTCCGAATCAGAATTGTGGAATATGCGCGAAAATGTTCATCTGACTTTTTTAATTCAATTTATTTTATGTACTAATACGTGTTATTATATAATGTAATAATTATTTATTTATATAATATTAATTTTCTGAAATATTAATGTCATACCTGGAATATCACAATTATAAAACCTTTTCAAGTTTACTTTATATTTATATTATTCGGGGATGATGGGCAACATATTTAGCGGAAAATCCTGGTTTTAAACCTTACATTTTCTGAATATTTGGCAATTTCGCTTATATTCAACTCGCTCATTGCGGGATTTCGAAAACTAATCTTCAGACATTTTGGAAACTACTTTCAGGAAATTTCGAAAAATTCGAGGCGTTGTTCTTTCGAATGTTTTTTATTATTAAATAAATTCAATTTCGTTTAGGTGTTTTTTACTTCCATCGTGGCGGCTTCGTTTTGCGTTTGGTCATCTCTACGGATTTTTTGCCGAGTTTTAATTTACAGATTACGATTCTTCAGTTTAGAGCTTCCGGGATCGGAATTCGGTCGTGGCTCAATGTTTTGCCGCTCTTCTCCGCTCGGCATTCAGCACTCGATTTCGTTTGCCGTTTTCCGAATGGGTGGAAGCCTTCCCGTGTTTGCCGAATCCGAAATTTTCCGGTGTCCTATCGCGGCATCACTTTACGCCGCCGGCTGGCAATCGCTTCAGATCTCGCTTGGTTTCTGCAAACTTGCAAGATTAAAAATCCGGCAGCTTTTGTGGATGTTACATTGAAAATCCTCGACTCGCGCATTGTTTCGGGAAAAGAAATGTACACATATATATATATATATATTTTTTTTTTTGCTTTCCATTTGATTTTCCGGGAAATGAAAAACGATTCGTTAAAAAAGGAGGAAAATCATTGCTTTTTGGTTTAACTTTCTTCACGGGTTCACCGAAAAGGTGTCCTCCCGAGTTAATGGACAAGATGTAAGGGAAAAGCCGCCAAAGTTATGAATCTTCCACATTTTCTCTCTTTAAATTATTTCGGAATAATAATCTGTGGCGAAAATTTTTTGTGTTCTGGTCAGTTCAACAATTTCAGCTAACGTAATATCATGATACAAAAATTTTCTCACTTTCGGGTGGGTTTTTATTAGTTCTGATTCATTAATTTCTCTCCTATTGTATTTAAAATAGCTGCCATCCGGAATTTTAAAAATCGTTTTTACCCAATCAATTTGCTCTCGCGGCGAAATATTTTTTCACCTTTTCACGTCAAAAAAAGGCAATTAAACTCTGGGCATTTTTAATAAAAATCATTGGGTTAAATGTCTCAGTTTTCATTTTTTACTCACTTTTCCGAACCTTCGTCCCTTTGGTTTTGACGCCCTCCAACACCCCGTTCTTATCTTCAGATTTTTCAACCCCGAAATATTACGAGCCTACGTTTTGATGGTGAATTTTCTTGCATTTAGACCTGAAAAGCATTAAATGGCATTCCCAAGGGATTTTACGTTTCTTCTATTGGGAAATCTTTCGGGCGTGAATAACGATATGAAAAAAATTCTTTTGTGTTTTGGTTTTTACTTTATTTTTATATTAGTGAACATATTGTGCTTGCGCTACATCATTCCGCCCTTTTTGTTCTGACAAAATCCATTACTGCATCTTCATCAGATATTGTTCTTCTTATAATTTCTGACCAAGTCCTGAAACAATTTTTACTTTTTTGATTATACTTACATAAATTATATTTCTTCGGATTTATTCTCTCTGCTCAATATAATTTACAACTGTTATCTTCGCCTATTCTTAATATTACGTTAAAAAATGTAAATTGTTTTAAACTAAAACGATTTTTATGTCCTCTACATCTATTCTCTTAAAAGTTATTCTTATATTGGCATTATAATATTATTATTTTGAACATTGATATAATGTTTAATAATACGTTAATGTTTGATGATATGTTATATGTGTTTTCTATTATATGATTAATCAACATGCTCTATGGCATACTCTTTAAAGTCCTTACGTTAGTTCTTCGTATTGTTGTAAATGCTTGGTCTCAAAGTAGGTTAAAGGCGACCGCATTTACCTAAGTATTATTAATGTCTTGTGTCTTTATTAGCTTCGTAAACTTTTGCAAAAATCGAGATTTAATTCATTGTTTGTAGTAGATCCAAGAGGAAGATAATATAAAATCATTTTCATAGATTGAAAAATGATTTTAAAAAGAATCGAGAAAAAATTTAAAAATATGAAAATTTTTTTTCAGTAGTTCGTTAAAGCGAATTTGCTAGAGGAGAATCAAGATTTTTAACGAAGGTCCACGCTATAATTACTCTAAATTTCTGTATTAGAAACTTCTTTTCCCTGTATTCTAATTGTAAGCGGAATATTTCTGTCAATGGAGGATCCAAATACCAGTGGCTACGATTTAAATTTGTGTTTTTCAACCAATAACTCTTATAAACGATCTATTATCTAAGCATCATTTGTGAAATAATCCCCGAGCGAGATGAGATTTTTTCTTTCTTTTTTTTTTTAAATGTCTAATAAATATTCGTGAATTTGCTTCTTCGCTTTAAGCAACTCATTACCATTACAAACCGAGTTTCTATTTTTTTTTTACCGATGTCTCATCTTGCGTTAACACTAAGGTAAATTGCTTAAACTTTTATTACTACCTCTAAATTATTGTTGTTGGACGGTTCTTCGAATTTTTCGCTGCTGGTGGCTTGCTTGTCCTTGCCCACCTTTGCCTTCTCCTTAAGGTTTATATTGATGCAGTCAAGCTCCTGTTTGAGAAGTTCGATTTTTTGTATGGTTACATCCATTGGGTCCAGTTTGGCGCTGCTTATTCTCTTAGCCGTTTCGCCGTCTGTGCTGCTGTCGTAGATTCTTTGCAGGGATTTACCTTTACTTTTTGCTTCAGCCGCCTGCTCCGCGACTCTCTGCTTGCTCGCTAAGTTCGACATCGACGTATCCATGGTGATATTGGCCGTTTAGAAAGGAGCAAACGATAAATCAGTCAGCAGCATGGAAGTACAACAAGCTTTTGGCTCCGCTCAGGGTTTTCAAGCTAATAATTTCGGAAATTTATAGATTTATATTAATTTTAAACGTAAACGAGGTGGAATTCTTCGTGGGCAAAATTATTCGAAATATTTGCTCCTACCTGAAAAATGGTAACTTGGAAATTTTGAAACGTTAAAACAGCCTTTTCAAAGGGATTTGATTTTCAAACTATAAATTTTAAATGTTTATGAAATAAAATACAATTTTTTTACTTATTGGCATTCATCTTTTTTTTCCTTTTTAACCGATTTATTGTTTATTTATTTTTTTTTTCCTCTGGTGATTTTTAACTTTTTTTCGAGAAGGAAACATCGAACTTGAAGAGTTCGCTTTTGAGTGTCATTAAGCTATATTTGAGGGAAATTCCTCAAAGTATCCGCTCATTAGCTAAAGGTTTCTCCCGGTTTTACCCTTTCGATCAGATATTGCTGCTTTTCCAGCCTTTGAAGCTTTAAACCCGTCAGGGGACTGCTCGATTTTCGTTCGCATTTCGTTTTCAAACGTTATTGCACTTCATTAGAACGGTCCACTCGTGCATTTAATTTAAAAATACCGTTTGAAAACTTTTATGTTACATTCATGCTGAGAAAATAAAAGTCATATTTACATGTTATTATTATTATTATACATAAGAGTCTCGATATCATAAAAATGCGGGCTGGTTTTAAGATAACAACCATTGTATAGGAGACAAAGTGCGAAAGTACTAGAGTTTCGTAAGATTTAGTTTTAACGAACCTCCCTCCAGTTAAGAAGTATCTTTCTGCTTTTGGGAATCTTGAGAAATAATTTTGCTTTTACAAAAACTGCTAGTTCGGTATCTTTTTTTTTTTTTGAAACTATTGTAATCTCACCCCATTTCGTCGCAGAGCATGATAGAGCAGCATCCGGAAAAGCCGCTGGAAAAACGTTCCGGAAAGAAAGGAAAAATTAATGTGACTTTCGTTACCGAAGAGCATATTCATCTGCAACCGATAAGTGTTTTTTTTTAGATTATAAAGTAATTCGGACGGATTACAGGAATTCATTCGTGTGGGAGGGTTGAAACGTGGCTGTAGATTTTTCGTCCTGACGCACGTCGCCTTTGTTTCTGCCCTTGATCGGGTTGCTGGAAATAATCCTCGGCTCATCCCTGGACATTATCCCAAGAGTTTTCCTTAGGTGGTGCTCGGGGATTTCTGCCGAAATGTGCAGGCATTTCCCCCCGTTTAGTCTTGTTTATGATTCAAACAAGATTTTTAATCATAAACCCGATTTGAGTGCGTCGGTTTTTTTTTCTTTCAATTTTTGAATCGAAATCGTTGCAAAGTCTGAAAGATTTTATTAATTCCGGGTCATTCGTCAACCTTTCGATCCTAAGTTTCTCTCTTTTCCTTTCTGCCACCTAAACTAAGTGTTTCCTGCAGTCGCGCCAAGCCTGCAAAAAGGATTATTACAGTTCTTTAACCGTTTTATAGTTAGCATGAAACTTTTGAATGGGATAAAGGAGTGTGCGAATTGGGCGCTCGTTTTCATTAATCAGTGCTTTGTTATTAATATTATTATTTTGTTTCCGAAGAGTATCAGTTCTTTCAGTAACTTTTTTCATTTATTTGGATTTAAATTTACATCATTTAACTAAAGAAAAGGAAGCAGTGCCTTAAACGCTTTTTTTAATGCTGTTGTTTTATACGATGTTTCCTTTTATCGTTCACTAATGTTGTAAAGACCATAAAAAGATATTTCCACTTGTTATTTATTCGTCGCTTAATAATAATTGTTTTCTTTGATATTTGAAAAATCAAATTGAGCATTTTTATGGGTGGAATATAAAATTTGGCGATTTTATGAAAAAGTAATGAAATCTCGAATGCTACATTTTCGGATGTTATTCATTCACAATTTCTTGTTCTCAAGCGAATTTTTGCGAAATTCAGGTGCACTCGGCATTTTCTTCCTCCTCAACTTCTCGGATTTTTCAATAAAGGTATATCAAGTGTTAATTAAATCTATTTACTTATTTATCATTTTTGCATTTTTATAGAAGAGTGCAGGCTATAATGGAGCTTTTTGGATTTTTAATTGAAGGTTTATGAGCACAAATATCTTGGATTCCGCTGCTGTAGGCCGCCCTTAACAATTTCATCAATCATTTTCTTCCTCGTTTCAGTCGGTGTGCACTCTCCTTTAGTCGTATCGGGGCTCCTTATCCAACAGCAACACACATTCACTTTCTCAAAAACTTTCACGCGACCACTTTTTCTTTTTCCTCCATTTTCTCTCCCTCCATTTCCGCGCTCAATCTATTGTCGTCCTTGTTTACCTCGACCGGCGTCGAAATATCTACAGGATTCTTGTTCGTGCAAACGGGGGATTTGCTGTCGGCATTCGCATTTTCTTCCGGGGGCATCTGCTGCTGCCGTACCATTTCTTTGAGAAATTCGTCGTTGTCCTTTTCGAGGTCTTGTATAACGTTTAAAAGGGACCTGCACTCGATGGATAGCTCGTCTATTTTCTCGATGCACGCATTTATTTCGCTAATGTTCTTCTCGTGCATATTCTCAAGATCTAGCAAGTCGTAACAGGATATTTCCTCCTCCGTCACTAGCGATTCCGGTCTCTTCGAATCTACAGCCTGCGTTTCGTTTTGCCTCGATTCACTTTCTAAATTTTGCACAACTGGTTCCATAACTCAAAATTCAAACTTAAATCTGTAAAAATTCATGAAATGTAATTTTTTTTTAGTTCTATCACAATCACCTGAACACGTAAATAGCTGGTAAAATATCTAGCAAAAATCAGCATTTCAAAACATAATCGGGCATGCTTTTAACCTATCAACGACCTAATTTTACCTTACAAATATATTTTAAAATGTTCTATTTTTAATTTTAAAACACTCAGATCTAATCAATTTTATAATCTGCTTCGTTTGCAAACTAAAAATTTAACATTTATATTTTTTTTTTTTTTAATCGTCAAAATCTTTTCATGACATATTTTGAAAGCGGAGGTTCTGTAGTTATCGAATTTTTTCTTTGTTTATTTTTTCCGCTAACCTTTTTTTCTCCTAAAAAAGGAATTAAAGGAATAAGCTGCATTCTATGTACATAAGCAACAATTGGTTAAAATTCGCCAAAATATCACAACTAATTAATAATATCTGCATTAATAACTGATCTTATTAGAAACATTATCTCTTGCTGCTCCAACAGTGGCAGCAGATTACTTTCATCTGTTAAAAGTAGTCATCTGCTTGTTACATGATGACTTTTACCTCAGCAGCGTGACAGATTTCAGGATGGTAAAACTCATTCTTTCTTCACCTTTAAAAGTATTTTTCATAATTCGGATATTTAATTAAGCACAGTATAGACTTGCGTACAGAGATGATGATTGAAAAGTCAAAGCCGTTTGGCATTTGCTTTGAATATAAATGTTGGGCCAGTTTATTGATTTTTGAGTATAATTTTATGCAATTTAAATCTCTGCTTTTTTAAGGAAGTTTAATTATTCCTCTTTAACTACCGATGGATTGGCATAGAATCGGTCTACCGCATTTTTTTTGGGGCCACTTGCTCTCAAACCATTTTAAGTACCCTTTTTTCGCGCTGGTGCCACGCTCACTTAGTCCTATTCGGAGGTAGAAGTTTTTCCCCCATTTCAAATTCATCTTCAAATTAACTCGCGTTAGAGTTTAAATCAAATGTTACACTCGGCGGGATCACAGAAAATAAATTATTTTTCAGGTTTCAATTGTTCCGTTAAGTTTTTCAACGCTTTGCCTAATACCCGATAAAAAATTTTTATTCCTGGCCGGACAAAAAATTTTTTAAAAGCAACGAATTTTAGGGTTTGATATCGTTAATTTTCCACAGTCATATGGCAAAGAGTTTTTCCAAGTTTTCTGACATGCAGAAAAGGTTGATTTTAGTCTCCCTTTCATAGCAATTGTACAAAGCAGAACTAGATTAAATTTAATAATACTTAATTTTCCAATTAAAAAAAAAAATCCAATTCTGTTAACAGAAGCTCCGGCTTGAAATTATATCTGACTCTTTTCCGTCGGTTGCTCTTGAGATGCTTGCGGAATTAAGATGCTTTTTCTTATATCCATAACTTCGTTTGTGAAAATATCGATTTGACATTCTAATTTTTGCGTTTTTTAGCACTGCCGGAATTTAAGAATTTAAGTTGCTGTCGCCTTTTTAAAATTCCTCTTAAAACCTTGCCACTGAAAGGAGTAAAAGTGCTGTTATATAAAGCTCGTTATGTACGAAAGATTTTCCACTTAACTGCATATATTCAGTTCCATTACATTTGTATTTCTTGATTCTTCCCTCTGGTTTATCATATTTTCAGGTTTTGATATTATGACCGAAACTATGTTTTTATTTGATTAATGATCGATTAAAAAAAGAAAAAAAGAAAAAAGGCCCAAAGACCAACTGGGATTTTTCTTCATTTGCTTCTCTGTTAGGGGACCTGCTGTTACGACTCGTTTTCTTTCTCTTTCTCCACCTTTTAAGCACTTAATGTTTAGCTGCAGAAAATAATTTGATGAAGCTAATGCGGAACCGATTTAGTTTCCATTAGATGTTCAAATAGAATGAGGATTTGCTAAAAAAATGAAGATGTTGTAGAAGTAAGAAACTCCTTAACAGAAGACTCAGTGATGGTGGCAGATTTGAAAAAATGCAGCATAAACGTGCGAAAGTATCAAATCTTGCCGCTGAGGTAACAAATTTTTCTTAATTTTACCTTCTGTGGGACAAACATAGGTTAAATTTTTCTTCGGATTCACTGGATAATAAAAAATATGTGTTGCTAAAGTTTAGGGCACATCGCATGTCTAAATAGCAAGGTATCAGGCTTTAGATTGTTAATTAATTTGTTCCGAGCACTATTCTAGAATCCATTATAAATCCTAATTTACCGACATAAATCGTTAATGAGTCGTTTTGCTGTTTCAAAAGTGTGCGACAGCCGCGAAGTGGTTTTTTTTTTCACAAGTTTGGATTTAATCGAGAAGTGAATAAAAATTCCCGCCCGACTCTGCAATTTTTCAACTCCCCCGAAAACTATGAAAGAAACTTGCCCATAAGAAATGGCGCAAAATTAATTATTCCGTTTTAAAGACATTTAATGGGTGCAATATTTTCCCATTATTTGACTTTTCAAATCCGAGGATTAAAAGCCCTGATCGCTAATTAAAGAAACATTCCTTGAAAGAATTTAATGGGGGAAAAATTTTAAATTTCCCTCCCGATCCAGATTCGTTCATTCTGATTATTTGCGCGTCTTATTTATCCCGGCCGTGGTCGTCTTTTGATTTTCCCTTTGCAGCCCCAACAGGGAGGGATGATGGGTTTTTCGTCAACCACCTTCTTCAGCGGTTGCCTCGCAGGATGCCGACTGTCGCTTCCCGAACAGGCGATGAAACTTTGGTCCATCCACGTCACAAAGCACGGGGCGATTTCACGCCGTAAGATTCCTGAACGCGCTCAGTGGTCTCTCCTTTCCTTTGGGGCCCGTCCTTGGGCGGGCGCAGGAGGCATTTCAGAAAGTGACTCCTCCGAGCTTTATTCAAACCTTCTCCCTCCGCGAGCGAATATCATTTTGCTTTTACAAATAATTGATTTTAATGTAAATCATAAATTTTACGTTACATAAATGCGAGCTCTAATACTTGGCAATAATCAATGAGGTAATGGAAAAGTTTTCTCATAATTTCCGGGAAATGGCTTTTGAAATAACAACCGTTCCCGTTTGAAATTTTATATAGCGATAAATAGGATTTACTAAAATTTTGCATTTTGGTTGGTTCCCAATTTCTTCGCAATTTTAACGAGATCATAAATATTGTCATTCAAAAAAATAAAATGGCACTAACTTTTGAATTCAGTTTTCGATAACCAGTCACCATCATAAATTATGTGGACTCCATCATTTTGCTGTTATTGCAGTCGAGCCGCTTGAGGCCAGTCCGGGATTCCCCAGGATTCGTGCCTGATTCGCGTCTGGCAAAAGCGATTGGTGTTCGATGCTGAAAATATTGAAACTGATCACATTTAAAGTGCGGGAAAGATTCGAAAATGATTCTTTTGGTTTTTTTCGGTAAGGCCCCATCGAAAATTATAATAAACCAATATTTATTTAGTGCAAACGCAACGTTAATGCCCACATCGCAGGAAAAAAGGTTCGGCCCGGCCAATTGGCTTTCGTAATTTATATAAAAACCATTAACTTCCATTTCCGTGGTCGACCTTAATAAGGATAAAATTTTAATATCGTAAAATATCATTTCGGTATTAAAATTTTTATGTCAACCCAGCGCAGAATTCAACAGAATCTGATCTATTTTATTGTGGCAATCAAATTTCTAATTCTTAATTTTACTTTGATATATATATATATAAAATTTTTGATGTCGTCTGGCGTGAAGGGTGTTTTTAATTTTGTATTTGAATCAAGACGTTAAACGTCAAAAAGCTGCATTTATATTAATTAAATATAGTCGATTTTTTTAATTATGAAGAATTAAAATTCAAGCAAAGGGAAATTTTTATATGAGAAATATTAAACGGCACTGCTTAGGGTTGGCTTTCAAATGCTGAGCTTGAGAAAAGAGAGAAGGATTATTTTAATAATGTAAATATAACTAACTTATTAATTTTGAGTGCTCGATGTATATTTTCGTGATCCGTTTCGTCATGGCGAAATCTTCGTACTAAAATGATATAAATAATGCGAGATAAATCCTTTCTTTGCCTCAAAAAAAAAATATGCGCAAATCCGGATTTGAAAATAGTAACCATAAGGGAGTGGAATAAATTACGATTTCCCTTTGGACAACGGGAAAATCGGCATACGCCAAAAGCCGGGGAAGCCCGGAGGTGCATTACAGTTCGGAGTGCAGAAGTTAAATGCGCGACAATACGGGATAGCGCCGCTTACGACTCAAAACTGCGCATTTTCGCGTAAGGAATGGGACAGGACACCTCGTGAAATCGCTCGCAGCGAGCAATACCAAAATTGAATCAATTGAAAATTGAATAAGTGGATTAATTTGCTTTGATGCTCTCATTTTAAAATTTAAGCATTGCCCGCAAGGAATTTTCTCATGGTTTTTAATGTTTTCAGCCCCCAATTCGCTTTTAAATAAGCAAATTTTCCTCCTTTCGTAAGATTCGGTTGACTGAACGCACTCGCGGAATGCCTGGGGACAATATACAGAAATATCAAGCCCTTTATTTTCACATGCCTAATCCCTTAAAGCGCGGCGCGTATCCTTTATGCCGTTCTCCCACCTGAGAAAAAAGGCTTTTTAATCGATTCAAATTTTCCTTATAGCGACACCATAATCGAAATTGGAAGTTTTAGCCGAAATTTACGTAAAACTTCGATTTCGATTGTTAAGAAACTTCAACCGCTCTGTATGCAAAGGTTCTCTTGAGCACAGCAGGTAGCCAACATTTCGTGTCCGAGGAACATGTCAGCATCTGCATTAATTAGTGTCAACAACAATTGGGAATATTTACGGTGAATGGAAAAAAATTTAAATATGATTTACATCTGCAAAATTATATATGACATGCCATGTGCATTTTAAGTAAGCTATAAATATTTCATTTAAATTAAAAACAGAAAGGTATCTGAGCTTACATTATTTTTCTCGCCTCCGTAATTTCTTTATTGAAAATCAATTCACTCAAATACTTAGATCTACCTTACTTCTTGAAGCGGATAAACTTATTTTCAACAAGTTTAATAATGATATTTTTCCAGGCTGCTTTTTGCACATTCTTTCATACGTTTCAGATATTCTTTCTCCGTTAAAACTACAAATTTTGCACACAATTTTCTCCCCTGGTAATGCCCATCATTAATCTCATTGCAATATTATAATCAGTGTTTGAGACGCGGAGTTAATACTGTGTCGACACCGAGATTCCTTTTCACCTATAACTTTGCCGAATTTATTTTATCATTTGTTAATCGACAAAAATTGAAACAAATTTAAAAAAAAAGAAGAATGAAAACCTTCCGAAATTTACATTGACCAATTACTTTTTTATGCGAATTTGAAATTATAAATTCGAGATACAAAGGAAAGTTTTTCTTTAATAAGAGTTTTCGCTACTGATATTGAGGACATGAATGACTTTACCGGTGCACCTATCCGAAGATGAATACGGGTTTATTCATGCAGATTAAAATCTGTATGAATATATCATCATCAAATATATATGATGATCCCAGAAGTTTTCATTTTCTTTAAATTAAGATTCTAAGCAAACCTTATTCTTTTTTATAGTAAAAGGAGAAAGAAATTACTTTATAAAATTTTTTTTTCAAATTAAACTCTTTTTTTAAACACATTGATTAATAATTAAGCTATCTCATTATACAGGCATTCCACATTATTCATTTACTCTGCAGGTGTCAGCGGTTGGATGGCAAAACAGAATGTAAGATATGGTACTTTCAGCAACTTTTCTTTTCTAACATGGCACGTGTTCTCTAAAATGTATGTTGCTTAAAAAGAAAAAAATTTAAAAGCGCATCTACTCTTTTTCAGTTCCTTTTATTCGAACCGCAAATTTTTTGAAATTCAAGAAAAAAACTGCATTGGGAAAATGATCGATTTCTCGAGTTCAAAACAAGTATATGTTACAATTTTATTGCGGTCCATATATTATTTCATACATACTATAAGTATGCTGCGGTCCTTTCAACATGTCTTGCCTTTTTTGTTTTCGAGCCCATTTGTCCGGACAATCCCGAATCCCGAACTGCACTATGGGAAAAAACATTTTTATTAATAACGAGGCAGTATTATGGAAATTAATTGCTTAAGGATACTCCGCCAGCGTGGAATGTTAATGGATAAGGAAGCTGGGAGATCTCTTTCTCATTTTCCTAATTTGTTCTTTCGTAAAATCAGCGTCTTTTCCACTGTTTCCCTGCTCTTCTGTACCAAAGTTTAGTAATGCATTTAGTATCTTCTGTTTTTTTCATATTACGAAGCAAGTCACATACTGACAGATTAACATTCCTTCGCAAATTAATTTTGAATCATTTTTCGTTCGACATACATTCAATATTTCGTTCTTTGGGTAACAGCGTTATATTTATATAAAAATTTTGGGTGGAAAACTCTTCATCTGATGAGCCATTTATAAAAATATATATATTTTTTAATGACATTTTCAATAAGAAATTGTTTTCTAGATGAGAACCGATAATCTGTTTGCACTCTTGAGGCAGGTGTCCGTTAGATGCATTTATATCATTTTCCAGCGAAGAGGAGATCGTAGATGAACTAGTTGTAGCGATTATATTCAAATCCCCAAAATAAGATGGAGATTTTCTTATATGAGAGTGGAGATTAAAAAAAAATTGCAAAAAATATAATTTTAATATATATAACTTCCTGTTTAAAAAGGATTTTTCCTTGGGAGTGTGATCTCCGTTTTCCAGGCCGATTTTACCGATAGCGATTTTCATTTAATTGGATTTTTTTTTTAAGCAAACATTTAAGCTGACTTCTGAAATAGGAACAAAATTGTTTCAAGGTGCATGAAAATTTTGGGCCATGGGATGGAATCATGGAAATTTGAAAACCGTTCACATAATGAATGGTTCTAATTTTTCGGGAAAGAATCAACCCGTTTTTTACTGACATTAATCTTCGTCCGCATTTCCTCATTTATTTATGATTAATAATGTAAATATGCAAAATATCAGAGGTCTATTTGAATTTTTATTAGGTTTCACAAAGGAAAACCAAAAGAAAAACCGTAACGTGCATGATGTGTAATGTAATGGCGCTTAAGAGGATATAATTTTAAGGTTACTTCACTAAAGCAAGTTCAGTTTTAATTTTGGATAATTTCGGTTGCCTCCTCCTAGGATTCCATTTATGCGAATGAAATGCCAGGAATAATATTTACTTCGTCTGTTGATTTGTTAAGTGTTACTTTTTTCATCTAGCTATACATGCCTTTACTAAGGCTCTTCTTTTTACAGCGGCAGGGTGCCTAATTCATTTATCTTTTAACAACCAAGATATACGTTGTATTTTAAGTTGGAAAATCACCTATCCTTAGCTCTTTCTTTATGTTCTCTAGTTTATCTCCATATGGATTTCCCCTTTTTATCAGGGTTTTATTCAAAAGATTTTATTATTGACAAAAGTTTTTCGTAATATGTTAACAAAAACTAGACAAATGAACTTGAAAAGTTGCGTATGATTTAGGCGGAAATTTTGGATTCGACTTCTTTCCGAAAAGGTTAATAAAAGGTCCCAAAGGTAAATTCATCTTCCAACAGAAAATGTGAAGACGGGGGGGGGGAGAATGGTCTCTCATCTTTTATATGCTCTGCAATTTTAAGATTTATGGAATTGATTTTATCATCAAGTTAAATTACTGGATAAACCTTTTTTTTTTTTATTTTTTTATTTTTTTATAGAAAAAGTTGCGTTCGAAGCCATACCGGAGGGCATTCACTTCTTTTTATGGGAAGACGAAAAAGTTTTTCAAACGCTTCCTCCTTAATTAAGGTCTCTAAGGTGGCATTTTCATCCCCCGGGATCCTTCTCATCTTTCTCTCACGGTGCTCGTCCATTGTCGGTTGTGAGAAAGTTTAACTTCGACGGATGTCTCCTACGGATTTAGTTTCGTCTGTCGTTTATAAAAAAATTCTGCATCGGCTATAACGAGAGTCATGATTTCACTTCATTTCACGACCTTTGCCGAAACAAAATTATGCTGCAGCAGTTGTTAGGCAAAGATTGTATTCCATTTCTTCCCTCGGATAACCGTTCGGATATCCGGATATTTTGCATTCCTTTCTCCCGCACCTTCTTTTTCAAGCGCGACAGAATGGTTTGGAGGTAATATCCTGATCCATTATCTTACTAAAAAGACGAAATGTTTGTTCACTTCTTTGTCGTCTTGGGCGCTTTCTCATTCATTCTACTCAATCAATGAGATCCGTCGAAAATCTTTCCCGCGACCTTCCGTTCTCGTCCTCTCCACGGTTTAAATGTCAATTTTATGTACGTAAGCACTGCACGCTTTGTAAATGTAAATCGTTACAAATTTTTACAATGACAAATTGATTGTTTCCCTCGGTCATCCTTTCACGCGTCACGTCCGTTCTCATTTCTCACAAAACGCGTTCGAGTCGCGACAGAAAATCCTTATGTGTTAATTACTCCAGCTAAGAAGTTTCGAAAAATATTGGGATAGCTAAAGCGATATAAAGGGAGTATACGGAAGTGAAAAATAAATATACTTATTCAACACCATCCATCTTAGCAGATCTGGGAAGAATAAATCCGTTTAAATTTAATGCCTTGGAAAATTAGCTCCAAGACCTTAATTCTTCAGCTTTTTCAACCCTCATCTTTTCCCCAAGTAGATCGATGGAAATTTTGCTTTTCCAAGGCGTGTACTCGCCCAATAATCCGCCGGGGCAAGATGTAACCCAGATGTGTACTTAGCAGCTATGTATAATTACGTGGAAACTTCCCTCTCTGGTTAAGAACCCCAGGCAAATAGGGCAAAAATCTGCAGATTCAAACGAGTTTTATTTTTCTTTATTGTGTTTTTTTGCTTCTGAGGAATGTAAATGATCGCCATTCGCTTTTATCTTATAATATAAAAATTAACTCGGTGTGTGCTTCGCAGTTTAATTCAAAGTATGTGTGTGCGTGTGTGCCGTATGTGTTTCCGTTAAAGGTTCCCGCATGAATGCAAAATTTTCAAATAGACCTTCTCTTTTAATTAATAACCTTTTTAACTGCAGATGGGACCTTATAAATTAAGAGAACAAAATCCTCTGGCATCCTTACCTTAAAAACTCCCTCAGGGCAAAATTAAACCGGCAAATGTCGAAAACTAAAGCCCGCTGCCACATCACAGATCTTTATATCATTTTATTTTGCAATCTGTTTATGCTTTCACATTTTAATGTGGAACATTGAATCATGATGCACAACTCCTTCTGTTAAAAGGTTTTACGTTCTATTTTGTGGTCGTGACAACTGAAATTTATAAATTCTCTGGTTTTTGATGGTCTTCCATATCTTCTCGTTGGAAATATCAATGAAGAATAATTGCTCTGATTTTGTATTAGTTTATTTTGAATTCCAATTATTTATTTTGTGCAAGCGTTAAGAGAGAAGGTGAAAACTCCCGAGAATCATGATAAATATTTTACATTTGCCCGAGCATAAATTTTTTTGTCGTTCAGTTTTATTGATTGTATATAATGAAGTAGAAACAAAAAAATTTTTGCAGAATATACTAACCTAACGCAATGGTAACAACTAAAATCACTTATATGTATGTTAAAAAAGGAAAAAAAAATAGATCTGTGGCAAAAAGAATGAATAGTTTATCCACGATCGGAATTTTATTTCCCGCATATCGTATGCGATATCAGGTTATAATTTACGTATGATTCATAGTAATCAACATAACACAATTATTTCGTATGCCAAGTTATTTCTCCAATATTTTTAACGCCAATTGTCTTGTTTTCAACATTTTCCCAAATGCTTGTCCCGGATAAGGGATGAATGTAAAATCCTCCCATTCGGAAAAGAAAATAAGTAAAAACCGAATAAAATTTTTCGAAATAAAAACCAAATAATTAAAAGTAATGATTCCGTTCCGGAAGAAAGTTTTGCATTTGAATGAAATTAAGGAATTCTTTTGGTCACAAATTTATTAAACATAAAAACGAGTGAAAATGAGAAATTTAAATAGTTAAAAGTCCCGGAGCAAAAATATCTCGTGCAATTTCTCCTTTTATTTTTGTCGCTTTAAAAGCTGAGAGAGCATTGTTTTCGGGCGAAAACTTTTACAGAATGAGAACGTGAAAAATTTGGAAAAAAAGAGATTTAGTTAGAAAACGTAAGGAGCTGTAGATTTGCCCGCGGAAACGTCTGCAAAATTTTAGCTTTCACGCAGAAACTTTAACATTTTTGTATATTATTTTTTTTTTGCGAGTATTACGCACGTAATGTTGAATTCAAATTATTAGAAGAGGCCTTCTGTATTACAACAACTACTGCTGCACTGCAGCTCTTTCCCAGCGTATATCATAAAAAATAGGTAAAAAAACGAGTTTTTTGATTAAGCATAAGAAATGGATATCGAATTACTATTATCATTATTAAAAGGTTAAAGAGATTTTAAAGTTTTTTATTAAAGAATAAAGAATTCGAAAATATTCATCCCAGCACTCGAATAATGGCATTTGGGAAGAAATAAATTTTTGATTTTAAAGGACTAATTTATAAATTGATTTATTAACTTTCCCTGTTTTTAATTATACAGTTACATTATTATAAATATTTCGGAAAGGTATCTGCAGTAAGTTCTTAACGTCTAAGAATAGATATCGATTTTAATATGTTTCACTATGAGAGCTTTCCATATTTTTTGCAACATCCATCAAAGAGAATGTTCGTTCTTTGGGAGCAGTTTCTTCCGGCAAAGATGGTGTCTTAAAAAAGTTTTCAGAACAGTCGAAAGATGCCACCAAGAATAATGATAACAGTCCGTGTAGCCGGCGCCGGCAGAGGAACAATGGCAGAATGATCCATATTGCAAATCCGGAAAATAAATAATTTTAATGCAAGATTCATAAAACGAGGAAGTTATAACTTATGAGCTATTTCATTTTTTTTTCTACATCGAAAAGCGACTCCTAATTATTACACATGCATTTAACGTTTTCGACACGTTGTCTCCGTAACTTTCATATTTGACAAATTTTCTCCATCGATCACATTCTTTTGTCGGGAGCAAATTTCATCAACAAGAGGGATGAAATTAGGACCAACATTATTATTGTTTTATTACAACGAAATACATAAAAAATGGCGAGTACAAAACAAGTATTTTTCATCACGTTTATTAATTGAAAATGCATTGCTCGTCTTTACTATAAAACACTGATCGGGGTCTTGCGGTCATCTTTTTGAATTATTTTCCTCCCCAGTGAGATCTCTTTATCAAGCCGTATGCAAATATGCATTTGACACTTGGAGAAAGTAATAACAATCTCTATTTCAAAGTGCTTTATGCATGAATTAAAGTATTGTTTTGACAGAAACTTTCGCATCTAGAAAATAAAATCCGATCTTTCCCAGCGTGAATGTTTATGTATTATCGGAGCATTGCACAAGGTAATAATTATAAATTTACATAAATGTTTTAACGGCGAGGAAAGAAAAGTGCATGTTATGGTTGAAGAGATCGTTTTTTAATTTTCGGTTTGAAAAATAATGGTTATAAATTTATCATCGTTTAAATATCGTTATGCAGATGGATATATAATATTTTTTATTAAATATGAAACAGAAAAGGAATGGTTAATTTGATCATTTAGACGTTTCTCATGTTATCATAATCGTATTGTACCGCGGCAGGAGATATTTAAGTTTAGGGCTCATTGTTTTTAAACGAATTACCAAAAGGCAAAAAGACATTTCCACGTCATTTAAAGGGAAACTTCATATAAGTTGTGCTTTAGTCTAGAGCGGCAAAACTTCTGACCATTTAAAGTAATAAGAAGTTTGAGTGCGACCATTAATATCAAAGATATATCATAATTTCAACGGTAAAATATCTTCCCCGGAAAATATAAATTTACCAGGTTTTATATACTGCGGTTGCTTAGTTTTATTTGACCCCAGTAAGTTTGTAATTTATTATTCTTGTATGGGGAATGACGACGGCGGCAGCACGTGTGACCACTGAAAATTATTAACTAACGCGGTTATTAAAAAATTTTTATATTCCGCAATTAAGAGTAATAAAGGGAAATTTACCAAACTTTACGGCGTGTGCGACAAATGACGATAAAAAATGCATTTTTTTAATATAGAAAAATTTAATTATATTAATATATAAATTAACCTGATCCAGAATTGTATTAGAAAAAAAATTATTATAGTTATACGACCTATTATATTAACAGATTAGATGTAAACAACAATATTTTTATTTATTCTTTTGTGGATTTAGGATCTTTTATAAATTATATTACTGTTATTTATTTAATTTGTTTTACGTTCCTGTAAAATTTTAAGTAGTTATGTAAACGAAAATATTTTATATATTATGGACACGAATTCAAAAAAAAAAAGGATTGAAGTTTTTTTTTATAATATTTGCATCCTAATATAAAATTATCTTTTTGGTACATTAAAGCTTAGGGATAGTGAAATTTAAACGATTTTCACTAATTAATACTCTTTTGGTGTTATATTAATATTTTCACAATCGGCGACATATTCTTATTAAATTTATGTATTATTTTTGTCGGACGCGTTCAAACTCAATCGACTGTATGAAAACTTTATGAAACAACGGGCATTGCAAGATTTAAAGGATTATATAAATAAATGAAATTAAAAAAAAAAAAAAATGTTAAGGTAACGTTTGTTTGAACGGGAAAAAGGTCCCATTTTCGTATGGCATGTGGAAAATGTAAAACATGAATTGTGGAAACGAATGCGAAATCGTCGATGAGGTAGGTGCGAATTCCCGCGAACAAAATGCAAATTTAGCGCCCTGGCTGTTGAGTTCGGACTTTAAATGTAAGCCGAATCCATTAAAATGCATTGCTATGCTGCAGTTAATGATTATTGAAGTATTGAAGGGGCTTTTTAATCGATGGAGGAGAAATGAGATCCGCAATAAGCTGCTTAACAAAGCAGATAGTCCTCTGTATCATCCTTATAATTAAAATTTATCCGGCGGAAAAACTAAAAGGCTCCGTGAAAGGTTCTACGCGCGAAAAGGTTTAGAACATTCTCTTTTCCTTTCCTTATCCCTGCCAGTGGACGAAACTTCCAAAGTCCAAAGAAACTTCAAAGATAAGATGCGGGGAAGGCCCAGGTTTTGAAAATCTTAATTTTTCATTATTACATTATCGCGAGAAGACAGATTTGCGTTTCGATGCTGCAAACGAATGCGTTGAAAATACATTTATATAACGGTAATGTACAGCAGAGGTGAGATCTCAAGCGGAAGCAATCCCGGTTCGAATGGAAGTTATTCTTCGTCCTAAAACTGCAAATTTAACATCGAGCCATCCCCAGTTTTGGTGTTCCACTTGCGTTCGTGCAACCCGCTAACCAGAAAAAAATCCAAATTTTAGACCGACAGAAATTTTCAGTTGATTTCCCTGGCTTTGCTCTCGTTTTTCCCAACGATAAATCTCGTTTAATTTACTTCACATGGACCTAAATTTTGCCAAAAACTGGAAAAAAAACCTTCGATTACTTCGTATGAAACATGAATTCACATATTATCGACAATGTTCGAGCGTTGATTATTCCACAGCAAAAAGATGTTAAAATAAATTTGTGTCGTTTATTTTTTAATAAAATTGTCACTTAATTTACAATAAAACGAATCTCTATGTTGTAAATATTATAATCTTGAATTGCCTGATGAAATTACGAGAAATAAGAAAAAGATTTGATTAAGTCGCAGCCAATCATTACGGATATTATTATTATAAATATAAATTTATGACTATTTAGGAGTTATTCCTACAAGAAATTAGATTAATGTAAACGATTTGTGATAAAATTGTCAAAGTGGCAATATCAAATATCCGGACGACAGATAAATTAAAATTTTTGCGCTGTATTATATTTAAAAAGATTTTAAGTAACTTTTTTTATATTGCATATAAATTCTGTTAAATACATCGCGAATTGTTCGATATATTCACATTCGTTATAATTTATGATTCGACATTTTTTTATATATCACAATAGAATATTTTCATTTATTAGAATTGAATAATTTCCATCAATTTCAGCGATTAATAGTTCAAATTTCACAGCTTTTCTTACAAAAAAATTAAACATAAATATCTTAATTGTTATTGGACAGAAACTTTTTCTTCTTTCGCTTCGATAACCTTGTTCGTTAACTGCCAAAGGCAGCAATGTTCAGGTAACAAGATCAGAAAAGACGCAAAAGGCATTGCGGTGCATTCAGCAACTTCGTAGTATAGTGAACTGCACTGCACCACAATCTTCACGGATAAGCAAAATAAGATTTGCTTGGGTTTCAGCAAGCGAGCGAATTTCAGCAAACGGCGAGGATTTTTCCGACTAAGGCTCCAGAGAACCTCCCTGCCTGTGGCGCATTTTGTTTTAGGTCCCCAGACGACATTCACCCCCCGTGCATTTTGAATGCTGCTAGCTAACGTTGTTGGTAATAACGAAAGCAATAAATTTTCAAAAATCGCTTTTCTTTATGCTTTCCGTTCAAAAAAAAAAAGAAAAAGGAGACTAATAGCTCGGAGCATTATTAAATTTGGCACCGGTTTTTCCTTACGGAAATTATTTTCCCGACAGACGCATCCATTGTTCGCGACTGGTACTTCGACAGGAAGGGTATTGGAAATGAGGAAGAGGCCTTTTCAACGATCCTCCGAAATAACTGGGACATTCTTTTGGAAAAGTGGGAAACGGCGGAAAACTGAGGTCTCTCCTCTCGGGAAAACAGCGGGGAATTTTAAAATCTGAATAATTTTTGCTTTCATGTGAGACTCGCTCCTTCCCTCGTACTCTCGACACACTCTTACATTTTTAAGTTGCTGCATAAGTAAATATAAACATTTTACAGCAATAAATTTTTCTTCTTCTCTCTTTAATCCAAATTCCTATTTAAATAACTTCCTTGTCTTGAAAATGACCAAAAGTCACGATCACTTTGTCCGCACTTGTTTCCATCGTTCAAATCTCGAATGCAGATTTTGACGAAAAGTTTGAAAAAAACACAAAATGTCAGCGAGCTTTATTTTGGAACATGTTTGGTTTTTGATTCTGATATTCTTAGAGCTTATATTACATGTATGAACATTTGGTTTTTCGATCACTTAAAATAAGAAAGCTTTACTGAATTGAAAAGAGATTCTTTTTAGAATTTAAAATAATGCCTGCCATACAGAATACGAATAATGCGAAATTCGCGGTCCTCATTAAAAATGAGGATCCCTTTAAATCCTTCATATATATTTAAAATATAAAGCCATATTTTATTGTCACATAATTGTATCGAAAACTAAACTTTTATACACATTTATAACCACAGGAATAATGCAATTATATTTTTAGGAGAACATTTTTAACGGCCCGAGAAAATATTTCACGAGTTTTATTAAAAGAAAGAAAATTTTTCCTGCATATTAATACAATTCAAAGCATAATTTTCATTTATTTAATATTGAAAATTAAACTTAATTAAAATCTTTGCACATTATTAAAATATAAAATTATGAAATAACATTGACTTTATTATATTAATATTATAAAAAGATGATATTGAATGAGTTTTAATCGTAACGATTAAATTTTAAGCTAATAGGTTCAAGAGTTATAATTATTTTTTAGATTATCTTTTATTACAAGATTTTCATCTACAGTGTGAATTTCTTTATAATATAAAGAGATCTTTGATTTAGTTTTTGAGTTTTAATCAGCAATATTAAATTAACATTTTTTAAATCTGAGATAACAGGAATTAAAAATATATAATTTTGTCTCAAATTAAATGTTGTTATTACTAATGCCCACAGCCATGAGTTGTTTATATATATAAAAAAAAAAAATCACAACTGTTATAATTCTTTCTCTTTATGCCTCCAATTCAGTGAAATAATTTTGTTTGGAAAAAACGAAAGTTTGTTAATTATTTTTAGATTGCGGATATTCTTAATGTATAAATATAAAGAAATTATTTGCCCCAGTTATCAAGCCTTTGCATGGCTAAACTTTTGTCGTAAAAATGTTTTTTCCATTTAAAAAGAAACAAAAACCTGCAACTAAAAACTTTCATGTTTACATTAAGGTCGACTCTTATTTTCACAAGGGGATCTGCGTACAAGTTTAAATTGTTGAACATTCATAAAATGCAAATTTTAGTTTCTAGATGAACATAATCCCACATAAATTAAAATAAAACTGTTTTATTCGAACTGATCATTACGTGAAAGATACTTGGCTTCACAGTCCAAGGCAACATTATTTTCCGCCGGAATCCCGATCATATCCTCGTTTGCATGTGTACACGTAAAACACTTCATAATTTATAAATATTTTTTGTTTGCCAAAAAGCGAAATTTTCATATAATAAAGACGGAAACAGGATGCAATGTTCGCAATAACTATCGTAAATTTCGCATATTTAACGTGACGTAAAAATAATACTTGCATTTATTGAGGCGAAACTGTAAATCGGTACCGTTTGACGATTTTCTTGAGAATATAAAAGGCGTTACATTTAGGATCGGTTTCGTTCGGATTTTAGCCAAGTTTGAATTAATTTTATGTCATCTTGGCGATGCCGAAGAATAAAGGAAAATTGTTTAGCTTTGCAAAACAATAATTTTTTTCCATATGAATTTGTGTGCATGAGAAGTGGATCAGTCCTTCTCCCTGGGGATTCCCTAACTTAATTTCGGTGTTCCTGACAGTCAGTGATACGAGTTATTATTATTTTGCTTATCATATTTACGAACGATGAAAATTAGCCTTAACGGAAAAGTGCGGCTTATTAGCAATAATTCTGTACTGGAGCAAAAATTCGATACTGGAATAAAAAAAAAAAAAATCTGTTTTTTACCGAGATTCGATTGCAGCGAGCGAAGCATTTAATTACAGAGTTTAAAGCTTTTGTGCCAACGATTTTCATCCGGGACGTCAAATTTCGATTTTCGCACATCGCCAGTCCGCGAACGGAAAAGGCTGTTCGTGCACAGGCACCGAACGAAACGCGGTCTGCGGCCCTTGCGGGACGGACGCAAATCGCTAATTTGTTTCCGCGCAATGAAAGCGCTGAAGAGTCGGCCTGCCGGGCAGGGAGAGGAACAACCGAATCCGGGAACGCATTTTCTCAATTCCTTCACGGGATACATGAAAGAACGGCACGGGGAGAACGGCGGCGGGCGAATGAAATGATTTTGATGCGGGAACAAACGGCATTTCGGCGTCCAAAAGAAGAAATTCAATCGAAGCTGAATCCAGTTGGTAAATGAAGCCCGGGAGCGAATGCTCCTGCGGAAGGGGAAGAAAACCGGATTCGGCCGGGAAAGCGGAAAGGAATAAAAAGACGGCGGGAAAAAAAGGGAGGGAAAAAACAGGATTAAATTAAATGGATGCTGGACGGGCTGAAATTTTTGCCATGCGAGAAAATGCTTATAAAATATCAGCGGTTTTCTTCTCTCGGGTGCCTTTCAGATACATGTGTACGTAAAAAGAAAAGGATCGAAGATTTAGCCGGGAACGAACGTGCGCTGAAATAGCGACAGTTTGCCCGGTGAAATATTACAATTTTCGTTCGCGGAAATGAAAAATAGTAATAAGCCGTACGGGAAAGGAGAAAGGCATACAAATGTAACGGGAGAATGTCGTTCGACGGCAGCAGAATTGCAAAACTTAAAAAAGTTTTCAGCGATTCAGCAGCTAAACCTTGTGTGTAGCGACACCGAAAAAAAAAAGGATTTAAGCGTTTTCAAAATGCGCCATTTTCCGCAGGTGTGACGCGAATATTCGAATGCACACAAATTGTCGCGGCAAAAAATTATACAAGCTATATAACAATGGTAACTTGAATTTTCACGCGGATAAAGTACATATCGATTCGACGTGCAAATATGCAGAAAACATTAAACGATTTTGCATTGAATAACCACTTTTCTTGCATGCATCCTGACAAGCCACTCTCACATGTGCAACGTACCGGAGTACGGGAATGAAATTTAATACAGATCCTTAGCTTTGAAAACGTGCATCTGGCTTTTATGGACCGTTCCTCGTTCGAGGCGAACCGTCTGAATGAGGAAAATTCAATTTTATATTAAAAAAATAATAATTATCCCGGCATTTTCCACGTGCAGAATTTGCTGCACATGCATCGAAGTTTGGAAATAAGAATAATATATTTTTGTCGAGCGTTTTCCGTTGTGACCATTCACGGATTTGACGATGGGCAAATTTGCCCGTGCATTCGAAAGAGCGAGGATTTACGTTCCTTACTCCGCGAGACCCATTTTTCGCAGTGCGGGGCGTTCACGTTAACGAGTTTGATCGGTTTTACTTCCTCTGAACGTTGGTTTCCGTTTGATTGCTCCGTGGCGGACGACGAATTTTTACCCTTGGTCACTTTTCACGATTGGGACTCGGACATTTTCAAAAAGAGGCGAACGGAAAAGTTGCCCGGTACGGGGCAAATGGAAGGAAAATAACATTCAGCCAGGAGAATTAAAGTACGATTTGGAGAATATGATACCTCTTAATTCACTGCTCACAAAAGACTTACCTCACATTCTTGACTTTGAGATTAACCGGATTTTTTTTTTTTTTTTTAATTCTTCACAATGGGAAGAAAAATGAGATTTCATTTAACGTATCAGGACCGCATCCAGGTACATCTTCAGTTTCGTGACTGCGAACAGAATCTGTTATGAGATTTCCGCATTTCCCGTCTGCATCAAAGCCGGTTTTCGACTGTAAATAAGGCGGTCGCCTTTGGGATTTTCACATATAAATCTTGAGTGACATGTTTTGCGTCTGTGTAAGTTTCGCAGTTTTATTTTGCCCTGCATTACGGGAAAGTTTTAATGAATTGGCAAACCATGTTCGAAAAGCTGGCTAAATGCGAATGCACAGGATTCGCTGTCAGGGAGTACCCCGTTTTGAAAAACCGCTAACTTCGAATATCCCCGTTTCAGGTACGCAAACCGAATTTTTGCGGCATTGCGGGTGCAGATAATCCGCGGGATCCCATTCATAGAAAAACGAATCGAAAGTCATTCGGGTTTCTAGTCCGTTGCCTCCAAATAATCATTTTGGACAGGGATACGTGCATAATTTGCACGTTCCCGGCAATAAGCATCATTCCGGGCGGATTTCGTGACATTCATAACGTAAAATGGCCCCGAACACAATGCCATGGTTCTGAAGGTGATGGATGAGATACATTAAAAAATTTCGGAAATCCCTTTTTTGACGTCCAAGAAAGATGAATAGAGTGGGACTCGTTGGTGGTGGCAAAAGGGTTGGAAACGGGTTGAAAAAGCCTTTATCGCAATGGCCGTTTTCCAGACTCCTAATTTAAAAATTTAATGCCAAGTGTCAGAATTAATAAACAGAGAATTAAGGCTCTTCACCCTTCCGCTCTCACCCCTTTCTCCACGCAATTTCTTCTTATTCAACCCTTTTCCGATGCCCCGTCACTGACGGAAAAACCGGTTTATTTTTCCAGTTGTATGCGTCGCAATTAAAGCGGTAAAATATTCCCCACAACCGCATATTTCCCCAAATTCAACGCTGCGACTTACACAGCTCGCAATTACCATCGACATAACCGGTTACAAGAAGGTATTTTCGAAGTTTTGTAAGATTTCACGTCTTTGCCCAGTTATGAGTTTGTAGATAATTGTAATGCCGTATAAATGCATGCAAGCATAATGCATTTTCATCATCTCCGTTCTTCCCGGTCGTGTAGCGGAAGGCCTGAAATTTTTCGCGATAAAATTTTTCTCCACCTCCAGGCAAACCTTTCATTTTCCGCACTTAAAAAAATATTCCAGACATTGATGTTACATTTTAAAAAGGGATATTTCAATTTTTTTCATTTAGATAATCGTTCGGTAAGCTGGCAGAAAAGAAGCGGCCACGTCGGAAAGTTTAAAGATTACGTGAAGGCATCCAACAAACTAACAAAATTTTATATCAAACTGCAAAAAAAGATTAGATAAGTATGCGGCTGGTTTGTAACGTTCGCGACCACAAACATTTTATATTGTCTGATGGTCATATCATGCATCGGCGGCTAATAGTGTAGAATATGAAAATATTTTCAAATAATCGAATTTAATTTTATGTGATAACGAAAAGTTTCATTATTTTAGATTCTAAAGATAGGAGTCGAAAAAAAGAAACTATTGTGGGAAGTGTTTCACGATTTAACTGTAAGTTTTCGCTTTCAACATATATCTCAGTGCTAAAGATTAGTGTTTTAAAAATTCGAATAAATTTGAACATTGTAAAATTTAAAAATTCACATTAATTCGGCGGAACATATATACCGTGCCCTTTCCAGATCCTTCCAGTTCTGGAACAAAAATCGTATCTGCCGCAGTTCGGTGGTCGCAAATTGCTCAATGTACGGCTTATCCCGTAGTTCTCTGATGCCTTTCGCGTTGCTATTAAAATAAATTTTTCATTTTTCAGGAGCGGGAGATAAAATCGCAAATAATCTTCGGGAAGAGGCCCCCGGAAAAAAATAATTCACCCATCTTGCTTTTGTGGAAAGTTAATTTTCTTTCCATACCCGCTCCGATGTCGGAGCTTTGCTCGCGTGCACTTTCCCGACCCGCCCGAACGCAGACCCCCGAATCGAGTCCGGGTCCGTCCAACTACCCCGCAGCGACAAATCTATCGTGGCGGGAAATGAAATCTTTGAGTAGGGGGAAAATTAGCATTTTCCTCGTCAGCGGGGAAGTTAAAGCGGCAAATCAGGAATCAGTAACAACGGTTGCGCTTACCGGAAATCCCTTGCGACGTGCACCAGAAGTGAACTGATGACAGAACACGTCTGTGGTGCTTCCATCAGGTCTCCCTTGCCCGGCAGGACCGGATGGACTCACCCTTTACCCAAGCCTGAATTTTCTGAAACTTTCCCGGACACCAATCCGTATGCGAGCGCAGGGAGAAAAAGATTTTCGTAATGCTTTCTGCTTCGCTGTAAGGTGCCAGTGTTTGAAGTCGAAATGTTATCCATAATCGAAATATGGTTAATTGATGTTTTAAAAGATTCATTCACATTGAATCTTTGGCAAATCTTTTCGGGAGCGAACGGTTAGTGCATTGTCATCGAGCGCATCATTACCTTATCGGTGTCGTGCTAAGGAAATTTTCTGGTAACATTCAAGCTGCAGGAAGTTTATTAACATAAGCAGCCGTGCTGCGTTTGCTTAATGTAAAAAATGCATATTTTATCAGAAAGACTAGAAATTATGCATATTTGATGTATGTTATGTATATTTGTTTAGAAATTATGTATATTATGAAAACGTATATTTTATTGAAAGACTAGAGTTAGAAAGCTAAACATTACGCAGCGAATAATTTTAAATGAAATGTATACATTAACGGCGAAAAAGATATTTCTCGAGGAATGTCGTTTTTCGGTCCAAATTCGGGGATAAGCCGGATAATCCGCTAAGCAGACTTTTAATGTTTGTGTCGCGCCTATCCGAAAATTTATTCAAATCTAAGAATTTATAATTTCTTTTTGTGTACGTCCCTTACACGTGCATCTCGGATGATTTGTTTCTCGCGGAAAGCTTACGAAGTATGTGGCGTGCGTATCCACCCCGGCGAAGAAACACTTCCACGTTCGACCCCGAGCTGATAATTCCTAAAATGCAACGTTCGGGGAAGCCTTCGTGAAATCGTCTTTTCCCGTGCTTCCCGGTTACGCGGAGACATTAAGTTCTTATTTGGAGACGTAATGGATGCCGGTTACTCATTATTCATGCAAAGTCCGCGTCTTTGGGTGTAGTCGCGCGGGAAATCCGAACTCTGCGCATCAGCGAAACGCGAGCAAGATCGGGATGCAACATCAATTACGGAAAGCCGATTATATTGCCGGCAAATATCCCGGGAAAGAAACGTGAGAGAGAGTTTTCGGATGAAATGTTTCTGTCTGGTCCGAAAGGAAACATCCCGGAGGACAAGGCTCCTCGGACGAAAACGGTGAAGGAGCATCTTGCCGCGGGTTTTCCACGACCGCAAAACTCCTTATGCGGATAAGTGTTTGCCGCTGATTCCCCGATTGCATGGAGCTTCTTAAAGAAGTTTCTCGCTCCGAGTTTGGTTGTAATGACAATATAAATGTTTCCGCATCCGTATGGAAATTAGAAACGAGAAATTGCGATAGGTAAGTGAACCGGGCCTGGGATTTATTTCGAAAGGCTCGAAGAAAGGTCCCAAGGCAAATCATCAGCCCCAAGTTTATCGCGAGGACGAAGTTTGCCTGAACCACAATTTCCGAAACAAGGCGGTTCTTTGCTTAATATCAATGATTAACAACTGTTTTAAGTCATTTGTTATATTTAACCTAGACTTTTGGTCGTTTTGCAGCGGCAGAACATCATTTATGGCCCTTTTCGCATTTTTCGACGTCAGCGGGGAAAAGAACGGATATCATGGAAGCATTATTTATTTATTTATTTTTTTTTGGTCATTCGAAATCCAGGATTTTTCCCTCGTCCTGCATCTAAACCTGACGGATTCGTTCCCGTCGCTTTCCCCGGGATTTTTCGGTTTGATCCGTGATATTTTGGACCGCGAAAAACCGTTGCTTACTCTTAGATGGCACCATCATTCTTTCTTTGCCGCGCTCTCTCCGGTCGGGGATCCAGGCAAGTGGCTTCTCTGCTGGGTCATCACCCGCCGACCGTCCTTCGGTTGGGGCCTCGCCGCTGTCGTTCCTTTCGCAGTTCGTTAATCGCCTCAATAATTTTTCTTCCTCGCTCTCGGTTTTCCGGATGGGAGCATCTCACGGAGTTCGTCGTCTTTTTCGATTGTTAATTCAATTTTGCGAAAGAAGAGGAGGAAACGTAACCGGGAGCTTCCACTTTTCAGGGCCTCGAATCCCGTTTTCAACCGCCGAGGCTCCTCCGCAGCCGCCCGCTGAGGGAACGTACCGAGAGCTTATCCGAAGGAAGCGATGGAACCTCCAGAATTAATTGGCACGATCGGAAAAAACGGAATAAAAAGCGGAGCGAAAGCTTCCTCCGAATGCATCGGATTTTAAGTTGATTTACAATTTTTCCGCAAATCTCGTTCTGAGGGAAGGCTCGATTAAAGGCTCTTTGTAGGTGATGCCTTTCCCGAGTTTAAGTGAACCATATTTGTTTGGAGAACAGGTCAAACGTCAAATGAGTGAGACAAGTCAAATTCACTCTAAGAGCTAGTTTTCTTTTTTTTCCTTTCTTTTTGCCGAGATTAATTTTCCATTTGAAACTTTGATGTTTATTTTTAATAATATCAAATCCTACTGAAAAACTTTCAGTTTGGAAGAGTGAATTTATATTAAAGCTTCAGCGAATTTTCAAACTGACTAATGCAAGATTGGAGCTCTGAATTTCAACATCATTCTACTTGTACGCCCAGAGCCGATTCCTCGGCAATCTTCACATTTTGCTTTTTCGTCTCTAAAAGGGCCTTCATTTTAATGCTGTCTGGCGATTTGCATATTCCGGCACCTTTATTTCGAGTGTTTTGTTCGCTTCGCCATGTCCTTAGATTTTTCCTTTTCCTTTCTTTTTAAAAAAAAAAATATATTTTTCTTACATTTTCATTCTTCTTCATCTGCAGCTCAATTCGTTTTTTTTTCATCTGGACATTTGCATCTTTAATCTGCAGACGCCATCGAAACTAAAAAACTTGTGCGCGCTGCTGTTGGCCAATCATTAACACACAATTTAAATTTCAAAAATCAAATCAAAATTTACGTTTTTAAGCGAAAAGTTATTGCAATACAACAAATGATATGCAGCTTCAGTAATTTTCTGCGGACATTATTTCATGTTTCGCTTCAAAAATGCACTCGGTGATATTTTATTTCATTCACACCAAATGAAATATGACAGGTTGACAATTCACAGAGAAAATTTAATGACTTACTACATGGTAAGTTATACTTTAGGATTTAACGCAAAAAAAAAAGAAAAAATTTAGTCTTTAACTATTGTCATCTCAAACAATCTAGACATTATCATCAGTGTTGCGAAGTTATATTTATTAACAACCATGTTGTGATTCAACTGATTTTTTAACTTTAGTAAATGTTAAAAGCTGACGACACAGGCACAAAGGAATTACAATTTTTCAATTAATAAATTCATTGTGACATCCTGCTGTATTAATGAATAACAAGGAATCGGAAAGGATTAAAAGTAGAATGATGAAAAACGGTACGAAAGCTTTCTCGCAAAAGTGAATTTTATTTTATCTAAGATGCGGAGACCTAGCACTTGATTGCCACATTGATGTTTCTCCGAAGACAAAGATCCAAAAAGAGAAAATTTCTTTAAAAACAGAATCATATTCCCAATCTCACTTAGCCCAGATACTGGAGCAGCATCCCAGAGGATCATTCCGGGACTCTCAAGTTAACTCCTTACCTTTCTTTTATTTCATTTTTCCCAAGCAAATTTTCCTCTCACACGATTTCTGATGAGTCCGTGGTCTTGCGCTGCGTTATATCTGCATCACAGGTTGCGAATAATTTCCAGATTCCGAAAAATGTTGGATGAGGTATATATTTTATACGTGAATCAGAACTGCTATCGGGATATTCTGCTTTTCGACGACAAATCACTTTCGGCGGAACACCTAACCCAACCTGCGAAAAGGGCTGATGTGAGCGAAATAATTTTTTTTTTACGGGCAAAATTACGATTGGCGGAAAAGTGTTTCTGGAGCGTTAATACCGCAGCAATAGAGTGTTAAAAGATTTTTTTAAATAAAGAAGTATATTCTCTCCAATCGATCCAAAATTCCAATATTTTTTTTTATATTCCGAAGATTTGAAATCAATCTTTTTCGCACTGTCGAAAATCTCTTTTCTTCTTTTGCTTATCGATTATGAGTCAAGAATAAGAATTGGACGGGGCGATCCTGGAGCCGCGGGGATTGTACGAAGCGGTTTTGGACAACCGAAAAAGACGCCAACGACGCAGCCAGTGACCGAGACGCCGATCGAAAACTGAAGAATTATTCTTGAAAAAAGAGTGGCTGCTGGCTCCACTCTGCTGAAAAGAGTGCTGCTCCGAAGCACAAAGGAAAGCTCAGGTTTTGGAGAAACTGGAAATTCCTCGACGGACCTTCTTCCGGAATTTGTTTCAAGTCGCTCTCCTCTCGCATGCATCAAGTACAATTCTCATCCGTTCGAAAAACGAGGTTTAGCACAAAAGGGAGAATTTTTTTTTTCTTCCGATTTCGAAAAAAAAAAAATGGTCCGAAAATAGCAGGGCAAAAGCTGTTCATCCATAAAAAATGCCACCCCTTCTCAAATGTCACCCTCTCCCGGGGAGGGAGAGTCTAATTTGAAAGCGAACGGCAATCAAAACCCTTTGCGCTTCCCTGCGAGCAAATAATTTCTGGCTGTCTTTGCTGCGATTTCCCCGGCTTGCTGGACCGAGGAGGGAATCTTCGATCAAACCTGCTTCGAGCCTCGGAAACCGCCGAAAACTGTTTTTGGCTTTCACCGTCGCGGGGGTGGCTTCGGGGTGGAAATCGCACAAAGATCGAACGAGGGTGAAAATGAGGACGCCTCCCCCCGTCGCACCCCGGAATTTCGCTGTCCAGATGCAGTAATTAGATTGTGTATTTTGCCGCGATGCACGTAAGCCGTGTTTAAAGTTCAAAATTCAGAGCTGACGGACAGGGTGGCGGGGGGGGGGGGAAAAGGAGGAAATTTACATTTGGTAGCAATTTTAGGGGATTTTCTCTGCCTGAGTATGGAAAATGCCGGGATTATATTCGCCTTCTTCGATCGCGAAGCCAGGGGAATATCAAAGTATCCACCAAGGCACGGAAAATACCGAAAAAAAGTAAAATAAACCAATTTTTTTTTCTAACACGTTCGGAATTTTTAAATTAATAAATGAAATGCAAAGGCTTTCAGCACGGAACTCGAAATTTTTCTCATCTTTCGCCCAATGTTTTCACGATATCAACATTTATTATAATAACGTTGATGTAATCATAACGGAGAAGATGGGAAAAAAAACATATAAATGAATCATTAAAAAAATCATGAACTACAAATGTACTTTTTCGAAATCTTACACAACTGATTGTGAAAAAAGGAACAGTATTAAATACATATTAAATGTTTGTTAAGAGAATTCGCATTTTTACCTAATTATTGATTGCAGCAATACAAATTAAGACAGTTTAATCTCACTGTAACGAATCCATGTACTGAGGGAAAGCTCTCTTAATTTGATGAAATTGAAAAAGGTTCCAAAGGTGCAGCTGAATTTTTTCTTTTGCCAAACAAGAACAAATCTAATTGTCCAAAGTAGGTGGACATTGTCGTGTGTGAAAAACGGCGGTACGGGGTTTTCCAGTGGTTTCAACTTTTATTTTGCACTACATGATCGTTTCTTTATTCGCTTTGCGGGAATGAAAACTGCGAAAAATCACGAAATGATCAATTCCAAGTGAAAATCCTGCACACAACTTGCTCCTAAATATCAAAACTCTGTGTTTTGCACCGTTCGAGCGGTCTGATGTGAAAGACTTTGCGCAAAAATTTCGGGCGAATCTGAAAATCTTTTCATTTTGTCGATTCCCAATCGGTCTGTGGGGGGGCTGGTCTCGATCAAAAATGGTAAAAATAAACCTTTTTTTTTTTTTTAAAAAAGATATGGACTAAAATCCATAATCCTCAGTGGCTTAAGCGCTACATTCAATGACACAACATTAATCTTTTTTGGCTTTCTTACGTGTTCTGCATGGTAGCTCTTAACGCTTTCGAAGGTTTCCTCGGCTTAGCTACGGAAATGTTATCTGTCGGCTGCTCCCGTGACCGAAACTTTCGAAATTTATCTTTCTAACGCCGCCCCAGGTATAACGCACGAATTTCCTCCCTTTGTATTGAAAGTCTTTCATTTGTCCCGGCCCAGAATAATTTTCCCTCTCTTTCCCCCTCCGCTGTTGGCCGTCTCATCTCGGTCGTCGTCCGGCGTCTTCTGCTCCCGAATTGCCGTCCGTTTATAAATAAGCAGCCGATGCATCCGCTCGTGTTTTATTTCGGGGGCTTCCAACTTTCGGACGTCGCAATCAGAAAGTTTTTAATCAAATTTCGTTTTCCCGGTCTGCGTCTTAAAAAAGAAATTTCCCTTGAAGAAAATCTCAAAAACCTTTCAATCCGATACCGGGGCCGGGCGAAATAACTCAATAACCTCATCTTGTCGAGTGATATTTTCAGTTGCACGTTGTGCTGGAGAAAGGTAGTGCGGCGGACGGTCATCCTTGCAAAGCGTTCGTCATTTTCGGGGGTTGTGAGAAGGGATGAAAGGAAGCGACTGGATTGTTCTTATACGTGACACAAAAATTAGAAAATAGCGACCGGATTTTTCTTTTTTTTTTTTTTTTTTTTTTTTATAAAAAGGTTTTACCCAACCAACCCCGCCCGTAATTTCACAGCTCTCTGAACTTTTGATCCCGGTCCGTGCGAACATTTTTCTTTTCTCGTAACGACAGGGCTGACGCAGTGGACGCCATTTGGCGGAAAATAGAAAAGTTTAGTCGATCGACAAAAAGGAGAGACAACTCCCGTCGGAAAACTGTCAGCACGGCTGTGAACACCGAAACTCATATTCGAGGGCCGGTCGGAGTAAGCTATCAAAAACCAAAATTAACCCCTGCTCTCGAACAAGAGGCCCGATCGAACCGTGTTATTTAATAATTAACTTCCATCAAACTGCTTAAGTCGATCTCGCAAGTTATAAAAATTGCATTTAAATACCGAAAAATTTGATTTTGAAAAAAAGACAATTGCTTTAACGCGATACAGGAATAGACAAGCTAGAATTCACCGATACGTTTTCGTGGGCAAGTTTTGTAATCGACCACCGGGGACGGTGGAAAAGTACCCGAATATTTCCTTTCATATAGCCGAAACTTTTCCGTTTTAATTTTTAAGTGGAGAGCTTTGTGGTCCGGTGTCCGGCAAGTTCATAAAATCTTATGGTATCGTTTAAAAATATTTATTTTGACAATTGCAAATACATAAATGCCGTGCCATTGCTTTTCCGAAGCTACCAGAATTACAGGTAAGCTGACTCGGTATATAAAAGATAAAATAATGAAGTTTCTCAAAGGGATCATGTATTTACTGCTGGAAAGACCTAAACTGACCATTTTTTTTTTCCATATAAAGAGCTTTACCTGATTTTCAGTTCGACATTTTAAAGAGAGCCCCTACTTGATCTCATATTACATGCAAAGCATGCCTGTTATTTGTGAATTCCGTACATCTTCATATCCTCATATTTTAACAAGAGGTTTTTTTTTCACTGTGAAACTGAGGACTACATTTTGATTCAAAAGATTTGTTATACGGAAAATTTTAAATCTCAACTTATTTTGACGGCGTCGTATGAGAAAAATATCGAAATCCAGTACGGATTATGGTTAATTCGATTCGAGATCTTAAAATAATGGATTTTTCCATTAACATATAATTTTTTCATCTCCTGAATCGTGGAAACAGTCCGTGCTGGCACCGATCTTATTATTCGGCAGAGGAAATTAAAAAGCATTAATCAAACATGAAAGTTACTGGAAAAATCGGTACGGAGGGAATTTTGTAAATTATTAAAAATGCAGTTGTTAATATTTTTAATTGTATAACGGGTGCATGCGAAGACTGTGTTGAAAGTCTGTGGTAAAAGGAAGTTAAACCGGCATGCAGTGGTTAACCCGATTAACATCTTCAGACTAACGCAGAGAACTCGACTGCATATTCAACATTCAGAATAAGGCTTTGAAATGTGAAGTAACTGCATCAATTTGGTTGCATTGTATTTTGCTCTGTTATACATAAATTTCTCGCGATTTCCTTTTCCTTTTTTTGTGTGCGGAATTCGGATAGATCGTGTGTGATAATTTATACGCAATTGATCGTTAAATTATATATATATCTAAATACAAAACATATACACACATTGTTAAGAAACTCATTATGCAAGAGGGTAAACTTCGAGATTCATCATCTAACACTATCTTATCACATTTATTATTGAAAATATATCTCCCACTTCAGGAATTCAATCGGGTCTGGAAAAAATAAAAAAATCCGTTTTAATACAGAATCAGCTCTGTGCATAAAACAATACATCTTTTGAGTGAAACTCCCATTAGCAGTAAATGAAAATGAGAAGTTTGACTCGGTGTGTGGACTTTTGGAACGGTTCTTGTTTTTATTGTTATTATTATTATTATTATTATATTATTATTAATCGAATTGCCATATAGATTAACATAATTATCTTATTTTTTTTCGATTTTTAACCTTCAGCCGAGTTTGTGTCAGTTAAGTTGTCAAGCAACAGAAAAACACCTTTTTCCTGTGCAATTTGTATATCATTTTCCAGGCAAAGACTTTTTTGAGGTTTCCCGGCTTGTCCCCGCATTAATGCTTTTTATGTAGGGACGGACGTGGAATGTAAATGGTAGGAAAATGTGGGGGTTTCGCACACGCACGCACGCACGCAGGCACGCACGCACGCAGGCACGCACGCATACACGCACACGCACCCTCTTCAAATATATCTGATGGTTTGGGAGTTTAAGAAACATCCACAGGTGGTTCTGCGACCGGAAATTCATAATTTTTCCATCGGGGGCATCGGGCACACTTTGATGGTTGAAATACAAAAAAATCCCAACGGGGGCTCCAATTCATCAAAAATTAATATTTGCCTGTGGTTTCTCAAGATCCCAGAAATCTTTTTCAAGTGGATGTGAATTTTTTTGCATCGTTCGCATCTATTGTGAATGATTCCGTAAACCGCTTTATGTTGTCAGATTCAGGGTGGGAAATATTCAAAAAGCTTCTTTTTCGGGAACTATGAAATCCTCGAGTTTTAAACCGACGATGTCTCCTCCTTCATCATCCAAGCTGTGAAACACATCCACTTAATAATAAGGAAATCTCGATAATCGGCAGGATATATTTTCGACGTATTTATTCTTTTTTGACGACTGATGAGAATTCATAAAAGAAAATAAATTTTCTTGGTTTTTCTTGAGGAATAAAAGCAGCTAAAAGGATTATTTTTTTATTTTAAAATGAAATAGGTGGAGCACACAGATAAACGAAGGAATAGAAATGAGCTTATATGAAGTTTAAGGAGTTTCAAATCTCAGGTAATGTCGGAATATTAAGTCCCAAGCCAAACTGTATAAATTTGCGTATCTTTTTCAAATTTAATAGTCATGCCGCACATCTCAAACAAAAAGCACTATATCGAATTACCAAGTGATCGTCAAAAGCGTATTTTATTAAGAATATCTGCGCCTTCTTTTTTTTTCGAAAATATTACTTGTACTCTCTTCAGGTCTATATATACGTGTGTGTGTGTGTATATCTTATCAGGAAATGTAAAGGAATTGAGTTACCGCTTTATATTTTTAGAATCCTTTCATTCAGGCCTTTTAATGAATCTTTCATATAATTAAGATGGATGCTATGGTTCTAATAGTAGAAATTCAGCAAGGGAAACCCACAAGGAAACGATGGCAGTCAAAAGGCTTCGCATAAAACACGTAATGGAAACTGCCTTTACGACCAGGAATTCAGAAAATTCTTTAATTATAAGTCTAAAATATTTCATTGAGTTTTCATCACGCAAAAAGCGCCGTCAGCTTGCATATTTTTGATCCAAAAAGGCATTCTCATCGTACAACCACAGGGCATAAGCATTTCAAAAACTATCACTCCCCGAATTTTATATATATATGTATAAAATTAAAATTTTCTTCCAAATATCAGTGTTTTAAACCGTTTTGTGGTTTTTCAATTCTATTTGAAACTATATATGAGGCAGCCATATATTTTTAAACGTAATAACTTGGTTGTTGATTTTTAATTTAAAACTCATGGGTGTATCAGATCAATTGCTTCCTTATTGAAGCAAATATATTGAAGCAAAATATTTTATTTTTCAACGTCAATTTCGATAATATTGCCTGAGTAAAAATCAAAATTAAAATGTGATCCACCGAATTCAAGTCCCGTTAAAATTGGGGAATTTCAGATTGGACATTTTATCAGCGTATAATAGCAATCCATTAGGTTGAATGTTCAAAAAATAAGGAAATGGGGCACTTCCACTTTCGGAACGAGGAATCGCTTACCCCTGAAATTGCGAATTTTGATCACGTTTAAACTGATTCATTTGGATATTGGGGAAAACTGATGACCGCACAACCGGGGGGCACCCGAAAATCCTTCTCAGGTTGAGCGGAGATTGTGGAAAACAAAAAAAATTTATTCGGCGAGTGGGCCTGAAGCACAGTGAACAGCGCCCAAATTCAGAAAACCCCTGTCGGATTCCTTCTTTCCACTCTCACTCACCCCCGATATTTTCAGCCCCAGACTCACTTCCGGAGGCTTTGCCTCAGACCGGAAACTTTCGGTTCAAGAAATTGATCGTCCGCCTCATAACGGAAGTTACAACTGCGTGCTCATTTCACGAAAATATGTCTTTATATATTAAACGACTGGATTTTGAATGTGAGAAAGACAAGATTGTTTAAAATGACTTTGTACAAATGCGCGTAAAACAGTAAAAATGTGTGGGAATTTGGGTGTTTTGTCTGGATCTCTTTCTGCCGTACCTGCATTCCTCCGCTGCTTTAAAGTTTATTTAGTGAGATAAGAAAAACTCCCGGACAAAAATTCACAGCTTTATCTTTTAATATTTATAATTATACTGATAATATTTCTTAATCTGTTAGGCAAAGCATAGTACTGGTTGGCTCTTACAGGTCCCGCTCATAGTTATATTCTGCTGATATTACCATCGTAGATGTTTTGAGATATTTTAATGTATTACATGTAAATGTACGAGTACCAAATAAAAATAATTCTTTTCGCTAAAATAAATGTCAAAAAAAAATGAGACTACAATAAAAAATTCAATGTAACGAAATTTTCATTTATATATCACTTTAAAAAATTCCAACCAATGATTATTCAGATAAATATATAAATCCACGCCCATTTTATAACAAGTCTCCATGGATATTCTAAATCTTATTATTTGGAAAATTGTAATCATAAATTTTAATATATTTTATGATTTACACCGGACTTGGAAAAAGATTGTAACAAACGAGTTTAACAGAAATAATTTGGAATAAATGATATTAACGGATAAAAATTTAAAATTAAATAATAAATTATTCTACTTATCACAAGCTTTTATGTATAATCAAAAGAGCACTTAATTGTATTTATTTATGTTGCTCTTGTTAGTTTCTTACACGATGTAACAGATATTTGAGTGCAGGTCGTGTTTTTATACATCAATTAATTATGTAAAATATTTAAATAAGTAATGTATATGTATACGATTAGAGAGATCTATATAAATTTTTTTTTCAGATTTTAGCGGTTTTCTGCAATACTTCCCCTATTCGCTCAAATTATAACCGGCTCAGGTACGTTAATATATTTTTCATTGCAATAGTAAAAATTCCTCCTTTGAAAAGTCCACGGGAGGTAAAAGTATACAACTAAAGGCTTCGCCTTTTGAGGGCAAAGGCAATCAAGAAGAAAAGGCAGCGCCGGCGTTTTGAAAATGATACGTTTCTGGTTAACCGGAAAGATCGGGGCCCATTTCGGATGTTAAGTTGCCGACGCGGATGTCGGAAATGGTGGTAAGATAGATCATTTTCCGGGGCCCGATGCGTGGCAGGAAGAAAGGGGAAAGAAACCGAGACAGAAAAATTTTTCCGGCGCAAATCTTCTCGTCCAAAACTCGAGAGTAAATATATCATTTTCGGGAGAAACTCCATCCAAATGGGTGGCAGACGCGGGTGTTGGAAAGGATCAAAAAGGGCTCACGCCAGACAACCTGAGGAACGATAAAAAATTTGATTCGACCGATCGACAGCAAAACGAGCTTCGGAAGATGTGCCAGGTAAGGGAAGTTAAACATCCCTTGAATTTTGGAATTATTTTTCGTTTCGATCCATCCACTTAAATTTGGAGCCCTAAATTCGCGATCCGAGTTTAAGTGGATGGAACGCGTAAAAGCTCTAACTTTATTGGAATCCTAAAGACGCTCGTGAATTTGCAGTACACCTCCATAGTTGAAAAAATAAGTCGAGCCTTCCGATTAATGACATGGGGTTGGTTTTCTCTAAAATCGTTTTTTTTTTTGGGAAAAGGTTCTTATTTAACCTCGTATGAAGCATCCGGTGACATTTTCGTATTAATTTGCTACATGAAAGCAGTTAGTTACATTCTCGGGCAAAGTAACTATTTTTTTAATACATGTTTAAAAAATACTTAAATTAAATCTCTTGCGATCGATTTTGCCGTATAATTTCGATTATACCTAATAATAAATACTGCAATATACCTAATCTAACCTTGTGCAGCGGAAATTACATATATAATTTCCTCGCGATGGCAATTAGCATTTTTTTATCAATACAGCTCACAATAAATTTTTCACTCCGACTTTTTTTTTTCTTTCAAGGAGCTAAAATTGAAGCTTAAAAAATATAAACATTGGAATTATATTTATTCGGAATAATGCCGGAAAGGACAATTAAAAATTTATAATTAATTTAAAAAAATATTTCGACGTAAGTCAATGCTTTTTGGGGCCACTATAAGACGGCTTTAATCGATTCATTTTATCCCTAGGGATGAAAGTATTTTACTAAAACCTCTTTTAATGTAATTTATCTACATAATTGTCTCCGTTTTGAATGTAATTTTTTTTATTTTCTCTCCTTTTCAAATTCACTTTCTTTATTGGCCATTTTCCGAGCCCTTAACTTTCCTTTTTTCCCTCTCTTTATGGGCAAATCCGCGAATGACTCCAGTTATTTCTCATTCTCATGCTGTTTTTATTGCCTCCGTTGTCATCGTAACATTATATCACTTTGTGTTTAGAAGTGAGTCGTCATTCCGGCTCATTTCAGCGGGTTTTTTTATTTTCTTGATTTTGGGGTTATTACATATGAACGTAATATGTGTAAAATTTGGCAAAATTTTTTTAACATCTTGAGATGCTACTACAACGTTCAGGTTTCGACCAAAAAACTCGAAAAATTTGACAGCGAGCTCTTTTGCATTTTTCTGTATGCGGTAAGGCGATCGCTGCAATCTTTACTTTTTCCGGTACGGCCCGCGGAATTGGAAACTTTCGAACAGCCACTCGAAAGCATCAGTTTTCAGTTCCATTTTAAGTTTACCGTAATAATTTATTTTTTATTATATATTTTATCATATCAAATCGGATTATTACATAAAACTCAGATGGGTGATTCCCGGGATTGGAGAAATAAAGGGGCCTTTATAAAAATCTTTTGCTCCCGTTTGCATTTCATTCAGTAGTTGCATCTGGAGTCATTTATATAAATGTTTTAATAGGTGTACCCCATTACAATACTCAGCAGTTGTAGATAATTGTGAAATCCTGTATCATCGTTAGATAAAAAAGTGTTATGAAAATGAGAACATAATTTATTAAAAATTTTCTGAACTGGATGTATTTACAATCCTTGAACCGAGGGATACTGTGATATCATTTCATAAAGAATATAGGAACGAGAAATTCGATGTGAATACCGCAAAACAGTAAAAATTTACCTAATGATTCCCTGTTCTTCGGTTTACAAATAACATTTAATACAACGCAGAAATGCTATTGTTTGCATCGTTAAAATACAAAAATTTTGTCTAAGAGTGAAATGATTCGGGTTGGATGTCAAGGAAAAATTTATTTCAAAAATTAAAAAAGGTTAAGTACAAATATTGAAATTGATTTTGAGGAATACATATTCGTTCGATGAGGATTACGGTTGTTCGCATTGCCTATCCGATGGGTTACCGCTGTCGTCGTGTGACTCACCTTAACATAGCTTTTATGATGCACGCCCGACTATGCGCGAGGGTGGTCCGGAATGTTAAGAACGATACGAAAAAAAAGACTTAAACAGTTAGGTTGTATCATTTTATGCGAAATACGTGCTGAGAGATACGGAAAATAATTATAATCCAATACTGGTCTCGGTACTGGTGAATTTTTAATTAGGAGAATGAAGAAGAATAAAAGAAATTTTAATTCGGATGCTGATACTCATCTGGGAGAGGTTTTGAATTAATCGAACATCTTCACTTTATAAATAATAAGTCCTCGGCAGGAGGGGTGCGAAACGCTAAGTTTCTTTTTTGATAGAAAATAATTCAAATCCATTTTTTCATTCCCACATTTAAACATTAAAAATAATTCGGTTTTTTTTGCCGCATCTGGCAAATCTCACGCGGTAATAATAAAAAAAAAAAAACCGATTTTAATTTCAGCATTTCATTCATATTATACCGCAATATGGTTCCCATCGATCTTTCGAAGATTGAAATTCTTTTGCGAAACCTTTCAGTCGTCTCTCAAAAGGAACGAACCCGATTCCTAATGTGGCCGCTACGAATACTTTGCCGGCATCTCGTGCATTTCTGAAAATAACCTAACTTCTTACGCCACTGTGAACATGTATATCGGACGTAATGTTGTGCACAGTTCGTGACCAAACAGATCAATAGAATTTTATTTCTTTAACCTTTCGATACCGAATCAAATCTTTATTAGATTTTCCCCGTGATACGCCACGTTGCTGGCATAGCTTAAAAAATATTCAAAAATCCGGTTTTGAATGGTTTTTCATTAACTAATCGGAAGATATATTGTAAATAATGAAATAATTAATGAAACCGTGACATTACAAATCGCTTGAAAAGTATCGTATGTGACAAATTACATTTAAATGATTTTGTGTGTTATTTGTATTTTCAAATTCATATTTTAAATCCACATAGCAGAAACGCTGTTAGATTTAATTTCCATGAATAAATCGAATTTTTATTTTTTTTTCTTTTTTTACCGGGATAATAATAAATATTTCGATTGTGACATGAGTTATATTCGTACATTCATTGTATTAAAAAAATGTTGTCACTTATAGTACGTAAAAGTCATCATACATCATCATAATAATAAACACTGCACTGATTAGGGGATTGAGTAAAATTAACTAAAGGGAGGGATACATAAAAAGTAACTCCCACTTTTTATTTACAATTCAATGCTATGAAAAATATGTCCGAACAAATTATTGTCAAATCCTGCAAATATATATGTATTTTATTTGAGCAGTTATTTCCGATTACATCAAGCATATTATAATGATTAAAAAATTATGATCTATTGGGAGAAGAAAATGTTTTTTATAGCATCACTAAGGCCAAAACGTGGCGAAAAAAACTTCATAGACCTGCCCCAGATCACTTCTAAAAGCTAAAAAAAGATCCAAAAAAATTTTCTTTCTATTATTAAATGTCAAATTTATTTTTACATTAAGGGTCGAATCCTTTTTATATAAATAGATGAAGATGGAAAGTACAATTTTCTGTGCAAAATTTAAATCGAAATATTAAACGACCCACGCGATTCTTGTTAGTTTTTTATTTTTTTTTTTTTTTTTGACGTTAGGCAAAAGCCTCGCTTTGAGAGGAATCATCGTCGACGAATTCGACCCGTGCTGAACAACAAAACAATAAATTATCATTTAAGCGACGAGAATAAAAATAAAATTTTTTCTTTGTCAGTTTTCAAAGTTTCAAGTGTTCCTTCTCGATCCGAGACCCGGCGGCCACGCAATCAAGGCAATTCGCGACTGTGCACATTTTTCCACATCCAGAAGCAACGAACGAGGAGAACAGCTCGAAAAGAGCCCGAGGAACCTCCCGCTGGAAAAAAAAAACTGGAGCCGGGCAAAAGGCAGCCGGGATTTAGTTTTTTCGGGAAAATTTTACGAAAAACCTTTCGCCCGACGGACAACGTAACCCGAGAACATCCGGATAGAGCTATTTCAAATCAAACACTTGAGGGAACGGGATATAAATAAAGCTGTTGAGAAAGGTAGAATTCTCGATGGTTTCCTTCATATTAAGGCCCCATAAGAAAAGTTCGGGAAAATTGCTTTCAACGTGTAAGGTGAACGTCTGACACTGTCTCGCTGTCGCGGGGGCTGTTTGCATGTCGAATTCGAACCCTTGCCCTAAAATATTGACAGCCGCGACAAAATCGGGATTTATGAAAGTCGGTTTAAACGTTTTCGGTTGAAAGTATTAAAAATCAAAGTAAAAAGCTGCGCAAAGGGCCCTGCTCCTTGTGAAAAGTAAATTTGATTATATGATCCACGGGAAATAAAAGGAAAACTTAGTTGCAGCTAAGCCTTTAAAATATTCGTGCGTCGCATGTGTTGGGGAATTATCGGGTTCATAGTTTGCAAAGTTTTTGCAAGCGGCAAAAACGTAATAAGCATCGATTTGAAATTCGTGAAAAGATGAAATTGCGCCAATCTTGTGACATCTTTTCCCCTTACCAGTTAGCGTTGCGAGAGGCGTTTTATTTATTTATTTATTTTTTTTTTCCACCATTGTGGCACTTCCGATGCGTCGAAATCGAATTTTTCCGAGCATCCCCCGTTCTCGGGGAGGCAAATGGAAGTGAAAAAATTTTCGTTTTGCCAATATTATTTATCGTCAGAAATCCCTTTAATCCGTAATACCCGGTGCCAGCGCGAGCTTTGACAGATGAAAATTTCATTAAAAGCGCCCGACGCTCTCCTATGGGTGGAGGAAAATCCGTGTTCGAAAACGAAAAGTCGCACTCTAATGAAAATAGCTATCGGAGATTTGGATTAATTTAAAAAAAAGTGCATGGATTAGGGAGTAAGGCGCACAAAAGGGAGGTGGCAACTTTCGTGTGCAAACAGGGAGGAAATTTCCATTCGCACTCAAAGCGAAGGCATCAAATGAACTGCCCCGGAAAAAAAAACTCGAAATCTGCCGTACCAGCGATATGCGAGGGCTTTGCCTGTTTAATGTACATTCAATCCGGTGGGCTGTTAATGCTGTTTCTGTTTGCGAAATTATCATTATAGCACCTTTCTTGTACTTTCCACCTCTTCCACGTGCATTCGATCGTGTGCCGAATTTTGGCCAACAAACGACTCGTTTGAGTGTAAATACGGTATGTGATATGAGCCGATATTTACCGTGTCGAAATTTGGTAACTGTTTCCCTCTAGCTTGCAAATCGATTTTTGGATTCCGCAGGGTTTTCTGTCACATATTTCTGTGCCTCGCTTAGCCCACCATAACAGCGATTGAAACTCCCCCCCAGTCCCGTTACATGAAACCTTTCGGGTTTTTCTGTTTTAAGCATTGAATAACATAGGTAAATAAGTTCGGTTAATTATTCATAATTTTTAGTTATATGCCGTGCAAAAAATTTTAAACTCCAGTTATAAAAATCCACCGGTTTTCTCATAAAAAGTTGTAATTATGCAATATAAACGAAAACCTGCGAGAATCTCGGTAATTAATTCAAATTTTTAATTGTTGACCGATCCCATTTCATGATTAAACTCTACGCTAACCTTAACTTTTTCTTTTCTCCTTGCAAGAACAGAATTTCATGCCGGCGAAGTTGGGATCGGAAAATGTTCATGCACAAATTCCATTCTTAAATTGGTTTTAATTGAAACGGGTCTCAGCCTTTTCAGCTTTACATTATGTAATTTACAAGCCAAAAACGCGGATAAAATCCAATATGTGACAGACGCAAAACTTACGGAAGCTTTTTACCTTTGTCTTAACGCGTTATTAACATCCACTTTGCTAAGCTTTGGAATGGAGAAAACGCGTTAAAATTTCGAAATTAGAATTCGAATCGCGCTCCGCATGCTCACCCCCGAACAGGAGGAGGTTTTTCGAGGGTGGCGGCAGAGATTTTTCGAATTGTGGAACCTGGAATTCGGACGTTCAGAAAAGTAAGGGCAGGGATTTGGCCCGTTCCTCTTGCTATTTTTCCAGAAATCTTTTCCCATGTTTACTCATAAAATCCCGGGGAAATCTCGTCTTCAACCCGTCTCTGTTTTTCATACCGTTTGATGAAAAACCGTTCTCCTATCTTCCGCCATCAATCAAATTGATGAAGTTATATCTTATCTAATTTATTTTCTCATCCCCGGTCTTCTTCCAGCGGTTACTTTTCTCTTTTCCGCACCGTCATTAAAGCTGAAGGCGAATCATATCAGTTTCATTTTTCTACTAAACTAAAGTGTTATTTATATCTGTAAGAAACGCGGATACGTGTGTCGATTTGAGTCTTCCGTTGCTTGTGCCCGGTAAAAACTCGAAGATCGTCTCCGCCACTCTGAAAAGGAATAAGCAGCGCGGGTCCTTTTCCAACATTTTCGTAACGAAAAAATAAATAATTCAACGACGAATGCTGCAACGGTCGAAATTTGACTAAATAATGAATTTAATGCATAAATACATCAAAAATTGTATTACAACAGATAGAACTAAATTTTTTTTTTTTTTAAATGAAATTTTAAGCTACAAAAATATATTTTGCGTACAATTTATTCGTATAATTTTCCCTTTTTAATGCTCTTGAACGTCACGTTTTCCAACAGTTTGCTTTATGTACAAGCCTCCGGGGGAAAAACTCTCCCAACAAAAAATTATTTTTAATCGTTAATGCTTGATTAAATAAAACTTATTAAACACAAAATCTTAACCTAACCCGAGACAAGAGCGAAAACTTTTCTTTCGGAAAAGAAAAACTTTTTTTTTAAATTGCTAATTTAACCTTTTATATAGATTATTTTTCGTTTGAATGATATATTATATGTTACAAATCCATATCTCTACATTTTAGAATTGAAAATCTTTTTTTCGTGTCACAATGAAGAAAACTCGATTTTTTTTCCCTTTCATTTTTATCCTTGTTATTATTCGCCTATTTCTTCTTCGTGAAACAGAAAGGTCAGAACTGTTTCCGTTCGTTAAATGATGGATCTCGAATTCATATTCGGGATCAATCTGGGAGGCGATTATCAGGTTTTGGATGAAAAAAAAAATATTCCTGAATTATATTTCCCGGCCAAAAAACCACGTTGCATTATATGAAGATGATTGATTTGTTAAATCCGAGAGTTCGATTTTCGATCACATTCGTTCGGGGTTATCGTAATGGACGAAAACTCTCTTGAATCTCTAACGAAGTGAATATTGTAGCGAGGTTGTTCCATGTTTGGTGCTTCCCATCGTGAAAAAGGTTCGAAGGGTATCCGATGGATAGTAGACAATAGTTTCTGCATCTTCGCATGTCGTCCGTTGACCGGATTCCCATTGTCATTAAGGAAGATAATCGCTTGCTTTTTCGAGGATGGAAGCGGAAGCTGTTTCGCTCAGCAAAGTCTCATGCGAATCACATTTAAGAAGTTGTAACGGCAGAAGAGATTCTGGACAGATTTCCCGAGTTTCTTTTCCTTTTTGACCAACGTCGCGGGGCTTTTAAAACCTCGAACAAAATTTTTCACTTCTTTTTTTTCCGGCGAACTTTTTCTGGCTCCTTAAGACACGAAACGGCCGTAAATCAGTGGCATGTGTCCCCGTAATGGAATCGCACAAGTTTCGGGTTACAAAAAGAGATTGGGTTGGGGCATCTGAGTGAATGAAGTGTTTGGGTCGCGATGCGTGGACTCCGTCGGATGGCCGGGAGGGCGGGAAAAGCCTTGCCCCGACGGTGAAAATTTGAATTTTCCACACGGATGTGGAAAGATCGCCTTTACTTCCATTACGTTTAATAACGGAGAAAAAGTGATGAATGGAACAAAACTGTTCTGGCGACTTCTCTGAGATTGATATTCTCCATGACGCTGCAGCAATGGTGACAAATCTTAATATAAACCCCCCCCC
>JAOWBB010013007.1:0-60279 GCA_028565995.1 Ricinus marginatus
TTTAATTTATTTCTATTTTATTATTTTCTGGCCTGTTCTCTTAACTATAATGAATTTAATTTTAATATTGTAATGTCATTTATTTCTATTGAAGTTTCTGTAAAATTTATTTTAATTTTTTCAGATATATGTGATTTTTGTTATACTTTCAGAATAATTATATATCTTTATTTCCTTAGTTTTATATGAGCTGAAAGATTTTATTACTCATCAATTAAAAAAAATAAAATATGAATATCTGTAAATATATAAAAATAATTTTCATAATTCTAATTGGGCAAAAAGTAAATATCTGACAAGTATTTTATAAAATTCACATGAGGATTTGTTTTTTATACAAAATATTATTAAACTCAATGAAATTGAAATGGTTTTGGCTCCTACCTTAGTAATTCAAAGCAATTTATTATGAGGACGGTAGACTACAATTATTGAGAAAATTTTTTGTAAAATAAGTGGATGCCTATAATGATGAAATTTTAAGGATGGCTTTTTCAAGTTTATTGAGTTTATTCTCCGCTTTATCTGGTGATTCAGGAATTTTTAGACTTGTTGGCATACACTGAGAACAGAAAGTTAATAGAAAGTTAATGGAAGTAGAGATAAATCGGATCTACAGTGCAGTGGACTTTGAGATGACGCTTAAGTGAAAACGATTAACATATGGTATCTTCTTCATCCTTTATTGAAATTTTGTTTAGTGTGAGGTTCAAATATCTGGAGAGGAATGATTGAGTCTCTCAGAGATTATCATTCATTGTGACTAAGGATCAGGTCATCTAGAGCTTGTTTATTTGATTAAACGCAAAGGATATATTTGAGGATCTTACAAACCTTTTTGAAAGGTTAAACATTTACTCAAAAGAAGTTATTTCTTCTGAATCTTATTATGTTGAACAAAATAAAAATTTAGGGAACCAAAAACATGTTATTTAGATTACAAAGTAAGGTAAATATTGAGTATGTTGCGGATAAAAGTAACATTTTGTTAGACTTGCTAATTTTACATTTTCAGTTGATAGTCAAATTCATAAAAATTTGTGGTCTAATCTGAAAACTTTAATTGAAAATACATTTTCATTTAGATTTTATTAAAGAATTATATCGCTCTTTAAAGTTGTATCGCATCTTATATCAGTAAAAGGTATCATAAAACTCGAATTCCTAAAGGAATAATTTGTGAGAAGGTAGTTACAGTTTAATTTTCATATTTAGGAAAAGAATTTTTTTATGTTATCGAATTTTTTTATAATTGTCAAATATTTAAAGAACACAGAATTTTTTAAATAACTACAAATTTTTTTAATGTTCATTTGCTTTTTTTTCAAAGGCTTTCTGCGGGTGAGAATTCTTAAATTCGCACAAACGAAAAGTATAAAAGCGAAAAAAGAGATATTATTACGAGAATGAAAAATACTAATATAAAAGCTTCAATCTCCTATGAATGTCAATTTGGTGGGAAAGGTGTGACTTCTACTTTGAAGACGAAAAATGATGTAGAGAAAACTCGAGATAATTCGGAAAATGACTCTTCGAATATAATACAACATTCATATGGTCCAATTCTGCCAGAATATTTAAGGTAGGCAACAAATAATTACTTTTCTGTAACTACAGTTATTTAAGAGTATTCGACTTTCACTTTTTATACACTCAATATTTTGCAGAAACTCCAGGAAAGAATTCGATGATGATGAACCACAGGCAAATAGTGTCTGTGATTCATCTTTATCTGATCCTGTGGAAAATAAGAAAATCTTGGGTCCTGAAATTCCGAATCATCTTTCCTCAACCATCGATTCTGAGCAAGAAGCAAATTCAGATACTGATGAACCCTATGGCCCGAGTACATCCTTAATGGTTCAGTCTTCAGACGAAATATCTTCTACTTCTTCAAAATCCTTTATTTCATTACGTAAAGTAAGAATAATTAGAAATTAGAATTGAAGGTTTTATCAATATGTATGTACAATTCATAGTAAAAAAAATTTAAGGGATCAAATGCACCGACGGTGAAAAGAGAGTCCTGGATGCTCGAACTGCCTTCAAGAACTGCAGCCTTCGGGATGGGACCCAGACAGTTTCAGTCTAAACTTTCTGTTGAGAAAAGCGACGATTGCTCTGGCTGGACCGAAACACCAGCAGATAAAGCAAGGAAACAAAATCAAATAGATTCAAAAGTTAGTATATATTTTTTACAATCTAGAAACAGTCCACATTTATATTAAATTCTACATGGCTATAAATTGAATTTCTCTATTAAGATTGGCATGTGTTGCACTTTTTACTTCTTAATATTTGTCTTTATTTAAAAATTATTTAGAGATAACCAAAAGCCTAAAAGAGAATTATCTCACTTTGAGTTATATTGAAGTGAGTATAACGGTCCAAATGTTTGACAGAGATAAGAGAAAAGTATTGATAGAGCTTTAGTCAAGCTTCCTCTTATTGTTTTCACTTAAGTTTCGAGTTTCTAACGCAGATACGTTAATTTAGATATGAAGTGTGTTAATCTTCCTTTTTACTCTACGATGTTACTTTAAAGAAAAAAAATTATACGATTTTTTGATCTTGTACTTATAATTTATATAAATTTTTCATTTTTTCCTATTGAGTCTGTGCTTGCTATGTCGTTTAAATTATTTTGGCTTGAATTGCTATGATTTTGAACTTAATATAACTGAGAACGCTGTAAAAATAATTTTATCCGATTAACCTGTAAAATCTTTGTTATTCTTTTTGTTTTAAATTTGTATTTGAAAGAATCAAAAATTTATATGAAAAAGTAGATTAAAAAGGAATCTGAAAAAAAAATAAGATCAAAAATGAGATGTTGATTGACGATTTATGAGTTTTACCTAAAAAATATTTCGGTAACTGCTTAATTTAATTGCCCTTATTGAATATATGAGACTTTCTGAGACCTGACGTGTATAAAAAATAAACTTCTCTTTGTGGGGTTTTTGTAATTATTCAACCATGATTCTATGTCTTTAACATACATTTAGTTTAAAATTTATTTTTAATCTCACATTATCATATGTTTGACTCAAAACAAGGGTTTTGAGCTCATCGAGAATTTCCTAAAAGCTATGGAAGACTTGACCCAATCATCTAGTTACTACAGATTCGAGTCGTTAATATCTTAGCAAATTTATTATATAGTATTTGCAAATCATTAACCACAGTTTAATGTGTAAGACATTAGCTGATCCGGCTAAAATAAACTCCATTCTGTTTAAATAATTGATTTAACAAAATCTTTTTGCAATCGGTGCATGTCGATATATTTGATGCAGACCATTCATCCTCCTATTATACCTAAGTGAAATCAGCAACATTTTTTCTTTCTCTTTTCTTTTTTTCATGGATTTCTCCATTTCACCAGTGACTTTTTACTGCTAACTCAATTCTCCTTTTTCATTCTTCAAATTTACAAACCTGAAAGTGCCATGCCAGTCATTCACTCACCGTTGATCCCAGCGGCTGATTGGTGCAATATTCTTTTTCCGTTCGAGGGGCAATAAAAATGTAAAATTGCAAATATGTCGATTGATTTACGAAAATTCATTTTTGCTCAAATCATATTTGCCCAGGTTAATTTGCAACTAATTGTTTTTTTTGAGTTGCAGAATGACAAGGATGTCATGAGACTGAAACAATTAAAAGAAAGAGACAGAATGTTAGAGAAGCTTATTAAAAAAGCATGGAAAAAGAAAAAACGAGAAAAATCACTTTTGGAAATTCACAAAAAGAAAATTAAAAAGAAATTAAAGGTTTGTACGTAATAGTTTTGGTAGAAACTTTTGAATAGATTTTGGCAGCATACAAATAATTATACACTTTCCGGGATATATTTATTTACTTGTGAAAAAAGGATTCGCTTTCGTTTATTTTACTATTACTTATTTAACAACATTTAGAAGGAAATCAACTTATTAAGAATATCAGAAGTATTTCACTCCTTTATCTACTTCGTTTTGGAATAAGATAAAGCAAAAGCAATAATTAGATAGTGAAAATTGATATAGAGCCACAATTGTATCACACTAACAAGAAAAATATGAAAATTATGAGATAGCCTAATCCAAGTGTTTTGTAATTTTAATACAGTTTTAACTTCCCTTTCTCTTGATTCGCTTTGTGTACTTTTAGAATAGTTATTGGTGCTTTATAAGAAAAATTTATTACATTCATTTAGGGAACATTTGATGTTCGTCTTCCATTCTCTCGTTTTATATTTTTTCTTTCCAATGGTCTCCGTCCGTGTAAACTTGTTTCTTAAATGTTTCACTTCACATTTGTCAAACTTTTTCATAATATTTTCGATGTTGACTTTAATTCAATGATTATGATTTCGAACTAAAATTGTTTCAGAAAGAGGCAACGAAAAAGGAACATGAAAAGAAACCAGTAGAACGAAGGCCGTTTGATCGAAATGTAGATCTTCAGGTGAATAGATTTGATCTCGCTCAAAAGAAATCGATCATTAATAAAGCCCAGCTTCTGAACGACAGATTTCAGCAAGGCGAGAGCAAATTCCTGTGAATAAAAATATATTTGTCCCCGGATACATCAGCACTCAGTCGGCTCTAGGCGACATTAATTCAAATAAATAATTTTAACGTAATTTATAAATATCCATATAATACACAACTTTGATGAAGATTTCTTCACAATTTTAAATATATTAAAACAAAAAAATTTAGAGAATTTTTTTTTATCGGAAATTTTTTATATTAAAATTGCCTTTGAACGCATTTGTGAAAAAAAGTTTCGCGAAATGACGTATTGGAACAGTCACATTGATGCTCTTCAATTCTGTTGATCTTCATTGTCGCAAGTCAACAAAATTTCTGATCCGTTGATTTTGTGTCAGCACTCGAGGAATATGCGACGGAACTAAGATTACGTTGAAATGTGAAATGCACGTCACTTCCTTTATCGTTTCTTATTCTGCAATAAACTTATCGCTGAGATTTGTTCTTGATCGCCTACTCTTCAGCGGTGCTAACACGCACTTCTTTCCAATCGCTTTAGTAAATTTTTTTTTTTGAAAACTGAAAATTTATTTTAAATATCGCCGAATGTCTATTAAACATTAAACTTCTGGACTTCGCTAAAATGAAGAAGTTTAGTAAACGCGGTTTGTCGTCCGTTTTTTTAGTTTTTTTAAATCCCAAAACGTGGACTAGTATTTGATGCGTGCAGATACTGCTGCCCGGCGGTTTTCAGGAACGTATTCAAGAAAGCAAAACATGCTGATTTTCACTCCATCGCTTAAACACATTTCAAAGCGGTTTGAAAAGGAAAAGTTTTTTTTTTCTCTCTTAACGTGCGATTTGACATCGTCCCGCGCCCCTTCAACAAGTTTATCAAGTTCTTTTATTAACTGAAAGAATTACAAGCCTTTGGTATGATGGTATGAAGTTTTTCTCACTTCTCCCGCCCTTCGTCGTTGATTTGAATAACTTAATGTGTCACGAATTTCGGGGGCTGAGGGACGATCTCTGCATGCGTTTTCCTTCGCTCGGTGTCAACTTGAAGAATCTCTGTAAAGGTGAAAAAAAAAACGTAACTTTACGTATGTGTAATGGAAGGTTTCATGAAAAATTTTATTTATTCCTTTGCCTGTTTCTAATCGCAAACAGGAATCCAGGTGCCACCTCCGTATAAATATACAAAATTATATTATTCGAAACTCTCGCGTAACCTTCATTCCGGTTCCGATCATTGCAATTACATGCGACAGGAAACCTCTAGCGAGTAAACGAGCAAAAGCAAGATACCAACAACGAGAAAATTAACGTAGTTATAATAAAACTTAGCCACAGATTTAACCAGTAATTATTTGTGCAACACAACGCAGGGCAAATATGAAATGCGAAAACTTCCGTTGTGGAATTTTTGAGAAACTGATTCATGGTGAGAAGAGGACGCGAAATTCGACGAGGATCAGGTTAAGTCATAACAAATTCCAAACATTCAAATGTTAGTTTCCATTACCTAAGTCGAATTCCATCAGTTGCTTTGCCATTTCCGACCGGAAGGTGGACTCATCCTACCGAATCCCCAGACGAATCGAGTTTCAAAATTCTTTCCCGTTCCGGGAAAACTCACGTGCGAAAAATGTGCTTGTTCGGCAAGCTGTTGCTTTCGGTTTTGCAAGTGGAAAGCCACTGGGCGAGGTAAGGACTAACCCCGCCATTTGTAAAATGGCGAGGGATTCGCTGTTTCGGTGCAAAATCTTAATACCGAAAGGTTTAACTCGCTGAAATTTTTTTATATTTATCCTGTTGCATCTCCTTTCCTTATTCTTTTGAGCCGGTAATAAAAATAGAAAAAGGGTTTTTTTTCCCTTTTTACTGCCTCGAATTTCCGATTGCCGGCTTTTCGCGTTTTTCGGAAACACTCGGAAGATGGTTTTGCTTTTATATTTTTTCGCCCTTATATTTTACCTCTCTTGGAAAATTTGCCTAATTTGGCCGTGATTTGATACAATTTGCGTTTCTATTTCACATTTGTGAAATTAACAACGCAAAATTGTCGGTTAACGTGTTTTGTTATCGCACGCTCGCGCTGCCTCCTCTCCACGTCACATTGCCCCGGAGGAGGGGCGGCCTCGCTTTATAAAAGTCGGCGCTCGGAATTTGCGGGCAGTCGGTCGAGCTTTGTTATTTCCCGGAAGTCGGAAACAGTTTTGTGTTGCCGTTTGTCAGGTAACTCCCGAAAAGTTTCTTTCTCTCGCCGAAGTTTGCTCTCGGTTGCCCCGGGGAATTTTCTGATTCTGCTGCCACGTCCTAACCCCTTTTACGTCGGTCATTTGCTTCTCTTTCTGGCAATTCGCGAAATCTTCTTTCCTAGATAAAAAAAACCAAAATGTTTCGGCTTTTTTTTTCTTATTTCCCTCGTTTCGGAAGTGAAATTAAAAAAGAAAAATTCTTTTTCAGTGATTTTCCTTTTCCTTCGGAGCCTTTTCTCCAGGTTTACAGCACCCCAACTGTTTGCGAATTAACTCGATCTATGGCGAACGCGAGGCACGATCCGCATTTATATTTCCTCCCTTTTTCCGCGGTTGTTTTCGCTGCTTAGGCGGACATAGTCACTGTCTCATTAAACGAAACAAAAATTATTTTTAATTTTAAATTTCCACTTTAAGGGAACTTATCACGGTATAGTCAACTGCCCTTCCAGAAACGTGTTTCGACGTTTCTAATTTTTTTTAGATTTTCCTCCCATTTTCCGGGGATATTCGGTTTTTTCAAGAGAGTTTCATTTCCCGAGATTAGAAGCTCGGATATAAATAAAAATAATTTTCCATCACTCGATCCTTAGCGAAATTATTCATTTCATAGGATTCAGAAGGTTTGTCCCATTTCTAAATATCTAAAATAAAATTCTGACGAGATTAATGTGAAATTAAAAATTAGGATTAAATATTAGTTTACTCTTAATCTAACTTTAATTTGTTCTTTGAACTTTATTTAAACTGTAAAATCCTGAATTGTTAAAAATAATATTTAATCTTAAATGCCTTCGTCGATTCAAAAATTTTCGCTATTATTATTTGAACTATGGAAGATCGAAATAATTATATATAATGATATTATTAATATTTATATATATAGTATTATTATTAGTATTAATATATATATATATATTTATGGCTTATTTTCCTTTAAAACCTGGGATGTTTAATGACAAGCTCCGATGCTCTCATTTCTTCGCTGTACGATTCCCCTTACTTTTTGATAGAACAAAACTGCTTGTTTAGATGCAGAGGAAAGAAACGTTTATTCCTGTTTGCTGTCCGTAAAATTATAAATTGCTTATTCGCTTGAAATATTCCCCTTAAAACTATTGCTCGCAGATAAAACAAATTTGCTAATTCAGCTCTATTAGTTTCGCAAGCCTAATGCAAGAAAGGAAGATTCGATATCTTCAAACTGCAGCAACTTCTTTTGTGTTAAGAGGAATTAACCTGAATTGCCGAAGATGCCAAAGTTTGCCGTTGTCCATCTACAGTAGCAATCGATAAATTCTACTTCTAAGACCAAACCGAAGATTGGCCCTCCAAATTCAGAATTAAATTTTATTGTTCTCTAGATTTTTTTTTTTTCCGGTGAAGTCGCCATCTTAAATAATGCTTCAGGTTATGACTCTGAGTGGCTTCCTGATAGCTGCAGCCAGTGTCGTCGCTGTGTGAGTAGTGTTGCATTCATTATTAAATTAATGTCTGTTTTGAAGAGCGTGATCATTTCAAGCCAGAGAACTTTTTTCATCTTTGTCAGAACGGCAGAAGAAACGAGTGAACAACGCTGCCAGTGCGGAGTTTTTCCTTCTCCGACACACAGTTCGACGATCGAAAATCCTGTCATTACCAAGATTCCCAACGTCGCGATAGATTGCTCCGAAGCGGGCGAAGAAGTCTGTTCGAAATTGTGCGTGGCTCTGGCCGAGGCCGCAAAGGATAAAGCCGCAGTCGTTCTGTGCAAGATTTTAGGAGACACGAAGCAGCAGCCATTTACGGTATTGAGATTTTTTTTTTTTTTTTAGCTGAAAACTGAAATCCACGATCCAAGAGATCGTTTTAACAATGCCCAAATCAGCGTTCCTTTTCTTTCAAACGTTTTTCATTAATCTGATTCACCCATTTGGAGTAAACTTGGATTTTTTTTTTTTTTTTTTTTAATACAAAACACGATGGTTTTCATTGTCTGAATCGGGTTCATCACCTGATTTTCATGTGCATGCAATTAGACTTTAAAAAAAGAATCTGAAATTAATTTTTTATTCGGGATTTATTTTTATTTTAAAGCCTCTAGTTTATTCGAAAGCCTGCGGCAATAAAGCTTGGGCGAATACTGGGCTGCAGTCGAATCTCCGAATATGCTGCTTCGACAAGTTGCCTGTGCCATGTTCGATTGTCTGACATCGGAAAAACCGGGCTTGAAAACTACAACGGACGCTTTTAACAAGAGATTCCGGAATATTGTAGCACCGTTTAGTTATTCCTAATTATTGATGGTTTAGTTGAAAACTGTAGCTGAATTGCACGAATATGAAAGGGACTTTAACAATTCAATAAACGTTAGAAAAGCCAAACGGTAATTTTTTTAATTTATATCCATGACATCGTAGCCCAAGTTCCATGCCGGCATTCTCGTTTATATGCCGCTTTCTTCCGCTTTAACCATCTCCCAATTTCATTTAACATATTCTAAATGATTTGGCGTGATTCTTCCAGGGCAAAGTGGAGCGAGAACCAACTTTACCGTCCTCCTTTTGATTCTCGCCATTCTTTTGCATTTTTGTCGCGTGATTATAATTTCCCGCAGAGAACTCATATTCGTGCCCGTGGCGATCATTTCTTTTGTGCTCATCCCGGATGCCGGGTCAGGAAACGTTCCCGAGAGAGGGAACTTTTTTGAATAACTTTAGCTTTTGCAACTTCGTACGTGTTTTCGGACAGGACAAATGAAGACGGAACTCCAGAAAGTCGTAAAAAGGAAGACGTAAAAGAAGCAACTGAAAAATTTTACTCGAAGGTTCCACATTTAACCAAAAGAAAATAGTTTATTAAAATCGAATTTGACCAAAGCGTCAAAATATATATATATAAAGATTTTCGGTTTTAAGAGATCTGACGAATTATTTCTAAATCGATAACTAATTCGTAATTCGTCGCATCGTTTCCCCGCCTTAGTAATATGAGTAAGTCCACAATTCAGCGGGATCAAAATATGCCTTGGGTAAAGAAAATTCGGAAAATGGACAGCAACCTTACTTATTTTGATGGAAACATTCAGTGAAGTAAATGATTTAAGAATGAGGTACTTAGTTTATGAAATCAGAATTGTCACCGATAGAGACCAAATTTTACCTGATTCCTCGGCTGTTATACGGAGATTAAACTGTCGCAAAGGAACAAATAAAAGGAAAGATTCCTTTTGGAGGCTCCTTTTATGTCTTCACTGCTCCGTTGAGTCATATTTTGCGTCGTTCCGAATGCAAAAGCGATAGATTATTATTAAATGAACATTTGCTTTAATGATGAATTATAACAAACCTCTTAGAGACGTGACCCAGATAATTAACTTATTGAAGGATCCATGGTTAAGCATTCGTCGCGACGTTGCGCAGAAGCGGCATGGAACAAAAGCTAGTCAGAGCATTCAAAGTTACATATTTACTCTATGTTGTTAACCAATCAGATTGAAACACATACAGTGTAGTTGGCGTTATCAACATGGAGCCTTTGGAATTAATGCAAGACAGTTTTTTGGGTGAAAATGTTCTGCTTGTATAATTGAAACACTTCAAAGTGAATTATGTATTTGGAAGTGGATTATTGGCATGGTATTCCCTGGCGGGTTTGCTCGACTTGCTTGTTTTTATTTTTGCTTGAAAAATTAAAACGTAGGTATTAATATGGTTAAAGTAATTATTACTGGTCATATAAAATTACGCATTATTGTATACACTCTATCCGTTGTAGATTTGCCGAAAAGTTCATTTTTATATAAATCCGCGATCATATTTGTTTTTATTATCATGTCTATTTTTTAACATTTGGATATTTTTCTCGACTAGCCCCAAATGTATCAATTGGTCAGTTATCATTTAATACATATCTGAATGTCTGAATGATTATTAAGATGGTATAATAAGAAATTGCTTCATTGAGGACAAGAACGAGGAATATATTTAGATTTTCATTAAATGGGTTTCCGAAAAAACCCAAGGCACGTCTGATTGTATCATAGGTTGTCATTCAAAATCATTGTTATTGATCTTTTGCTGTATTTTATTCATCATGGATATATATTTTGTTTAAACAAAAGAAAAATTTTGCCCTGTTGGACTTAGGGTCAAATTGAAGAAGAATAGAAATAATAATTATTTGATTTCAGTTGCACACAGCAGCCGCCAGTCCGAAGTAAACGAGCATTTGGAACTAGGCAGAGATTCTCTAGCAAAAGGACAGCTTCAGGATGCTCTCGCCCACTTCCATGCTGCGGTTGGTGAGTTTCATTTTTTTAAGTCATTCTTTCATGGAGAGCCATATTGATTTTGTTTTTTTCTCACTGTTATTCCCAATTTTTATTGTCTTTCTCAAACTTTACAGTTATGTATTCTGAGATTTAGTTTTCATTTTACCAAGAAGCTTGAATATTGAAAAATGGTGTGGATTATAACATTTAGAATTTATTCAGTGAGCATGTCACCTAGATGGTCCGCATCTTAACCTTCTTGCCGTGATTTTAAAATAGAACGCCGAAAGATAAACGACATTTATTTCAGAGGGTGATCCAAACAATTATTTGACATTGTATAAAAGGGCAACTGTTTATCTTGCTTTGGGTAAAGCAAAACAAGCCATTGCAGATCTGGACAGGGTGCTTGAAATCAAGCCGGATTCCTATTTAGCTCGACTTCAGAGAGGAAATGTATTTTTCAAACTTGCCAACTTGGAAGAAGCACTAGCAGATTATCAGACTGTGGTAAGCGCGAAACTAGTCAAAGGGATAATTTGACTGATACGGCAATGATTTTTAAATAAAAATGCTATAAGAGACAATTAAAAAAACAATGAAAACAATAAAAAAGAACTACAATAAAATCACAACTTTAAAGTAATTAAAAATTCTTTTTTAAACAGCTTCAATATGATCCTCATAATGCAGAAGCTTATGACAACTTTTATAAAATAAGTCCTGTTGCCAATGATATACGACTGGTGGAATCTTATTCTAAAGACACACACCACCATGAAGTCATACAAATATTGAGCAAATTAATTGAAGTAAGTAAAGTTGAGAGTATTTTCTTCATAATAATAAGTTTTTCAGTAAAGAAACAACATTTTTTACTTTGCACAAACTTTCATTTTGAATGTTTTTAATTAAATAGAACTGTTCATTGTTTTTGAATGTGAAATCCCAAAGTTCTTAATATGAGCAAGAAAATGTTGAAGCATTTTTTCTTTATATATTTCAGTATTATGTAAGAGAATTTTATCATTCTAATTAAATGTTAAATATTGTTTTTTATTTTTCATAAAATTCATGAGGTGGGAATAGATGATTTGATTGGTGACATTTGAAATCCATCAGATATCTAAGTGTGATTGATTTTGGCAGATTATATTATTTTGTTTTTGTTCAAAAATTGGGAATTCAAAGTAAAAAACTGATGAATTGGGAAGCTATTTAGAATAATTTAACTTTTATTTTGGTATTTGCCTTAATGGCACTTGAACCGATGCCTTAACGGTTTGCTTGTTCATACTTGTTAACCCAGAAATGAAGATTCCTATTGTTTTTTTCCTCAGTTTTTTGTTTTCTGCAGGTTTGTCCTTGGTCCGCCAAACTTCGAAAACTTAGAGCTGAAAGATACAAAGCTGTACATGATATTGATGCGGCAATCAAAGATATTAAAACTTTTACTAAACTAGAAACTGATAATACGGCTGAATATTATGAACTGTCTATGTTGTATTATGATAAAGGAGAGGTTGAAAACAGTCTTAGGTATTTATATGTTTTTCTGTATATTTTCTTTCGATGAATATTTATTCGCGAAGGTATTCTATTCGTTATTTAAATAGAATGCTTTCGTCAGAATTAGTTAGGCAAAATTTATTTTTTCATGAGTAAAATATTGTAGCCGGAATGTGGTTAGATACTTTTTAGCGTAGAAAAAAAGAAGAAAATATTTTTCGAAAAATTAAACATAATTATTATGTAACCAATTCACTTTCAATGTGAAATCACATTTTAAACAAGTATGTTTATGGTTTATCTTTCTTTATAACTTAACAATTGCTTATGCAGGGTTAATTCATTTGGCACTGATCGCTGGGCATTAAAAATTCTTTTTAAATTAACATCAGTAAACTAACAAAATAAGAAGATATTTTTAGTTTCATTTAAGAACATTTTTTTATATTTTTAATTGTTATAAAACTTTGCAGAAACTTCACCAATTTTATCATTTTCTTCGTTATTATTATAGTTTTCCTATATCTTCCATTTAACATAGATCATTTATATCAATGATTTTTTAACTTCTCTTCATCAATTTTTTCGAGACTTTTCGATTGAGTCACTTGGATAATTTCGTTTTTAATTTTTTGCAAATTATTTTCTTGTACAAATTCTAGTCATGTCTGCTCCAAATTCTGTTAAGGCATTATTCAGTGTTTTCTTTCCAGAAACTATCAGTATTTCATATTTTTTAAAAATTTTTTTCGTTTTCCGATAAATTTTGGCTGCCATTTTATCATTTTTTTATATCAATTAAATTTAGATATTGTTATACATAATATGCTTTAATTGGTGCTGTAAAGTAGTTGAATCAAAGAAAGCTCGTTTGCTGAAAAAACAATAATATTTGGATTGTATGTTTTTGTTTCAAATTAATTAATTTAGTGAATGAAACTGAAAATTTAGATCATTTACACTAACGTCCCGGGACCTGTTCCAAATATATAGTATTTTCGCCAAGGGGTCTTAAATGGATATATTATGTAAAATGGGACTTCAAATTACTGATTTCATAAATCATTGGTAACTAAATTGTAGTGTGCAAGTCTTGAGTATCCAAAACGTTTCAATTTTGTAAATTTTCTAAAATTTTATTTTTGCTAATTCATTTTCAGAAGCTCAACATATCTTTGACTTTGTGTATTTAACAAAAAAGATAAAATATCTTTTAAAGTATTTTTCGTAGGTCAAAGTGATAAAAAAACATATCAGATAAAATGCCTTTTTAAACTTCCATACAAATATCAAATGAACATAATATCTATAGTCATAAATTTTCAAGATGGGGCGATTTCTTAATTTTTATATTTTATTCCTCTTCCCTCAGGAATTTTTAACCGTTACATTATCTGAAAAAGAAATTACCCAAAAATACTAGTAAATTTGATTTATTTTACATATAATTCCATGATTAAAAATGAAACAAACCACTATTCTTTTTTTTCTGATTGAGAACTGGAATACAGCCCGAAGACAATATTTAAAAATTATTCTAAAAACATCGTTTCGAAATGCTCCATTGAGACAAAGAATTAAATAAGGAACGGTATTTTAGTTTTGGAAAAATTTTTTAAATTAGTGAGATGATTTTAGATTTCCTCAGTACTTTTGTAGAGTATACGAAAAGTAAAAGGCCAGGAATAATCACTATAACCAGCTGCATGCTAGAATATGTCTAAAATGAAGTTGGAAGAATTAAAATATTAGGGAACAGTTCGCTGTGCTGTTTAAGGATCAGTCAAAAGAAGGATGTAAATCAAGAACTTTTAAATGTTTGACCCTCAGACATTAAAGGTGTACTGCAATACAACTTGAATGCCTGTGAGTCAATACAATGTATTTAATACTTAGGTTATTAAAAAATTTTAAAACCACATTAAGTTTTAAATAATTGTACACTTCAGTTTTTACTTACTCATTTAAGGGATTGTTCTCAATAAAGAGTAGACAGGTTAATGATGAATGTTTTTGTTTTAATTTTAGACACATTCGAGAATGCTTGAAGCTGGATCCTGAACACAAAGATTGTTTTCCTCACTACAAGAAAGTGAAAAAAGTCGACAAATTGATAAAACAGATGAATGAAGCAGCAAAGGAAACAGACCACGGTCTTTGTGTAGAAACTGCAAAAAAAGTTAGAAAATTAATTTTTTTACATTCTGAAAAAACTTAACTTTTTTTTCTGTCACTTATTTATGTATTGAATGCAGTTAAGAAACCAATTCTTTGTAAAATTCAAAGATTATGTGGAAAATAAAATATTTATTTTTTTTAATAACAACGAAAATTTTTTTAATTTCAGCTCTTGCTGACTGAACTGAAAGCACGATCAATTATATTTCTAGCCAAGGAAAAATTATGCTACTGTTATCTCCATGAAAATCTGTTGCCTCTGTCGATAGCAAGTTGTACAGAAGCTTTAGAAATAGAAAAAAAGCCTAGTGTATACTGTGATAGAGCTGAAGCTTATATAAATTCTGAAATGTTTGATGATGGTAAAAAGAATTAATTTTTACATATTTGTTGACTTTTTTAAGTATTGAATGAAATGAAAAAATGTAGACTGCATTTTTTTCAGCAATTCAAGACTATCATCATGCCTTAGATCTGGATGAAGAATATCGAAGGGCAAAAGAAGGAATACAAAGAGCGCAGAAATTACAAAAGCAGTCGGAACGCAGGGATTACTATAAAATACTTGGTGTTTCTCCATCGGCAAGCAAAAAAGAAATTATAAAGGCCTATAGGTAGTTCTATCAGTTTTATCTTATTGATTTGAAAAGTAATTTTAAGCGTTGTTTCATAATATGTCTTCGTTTTAGAAAACAAGCGCAAAAATGGCACCCCGATAATTTTCCTGATGAGGTTGAGAAAAAAAAGGCAGAAAAGAGATTTATCGACATAGCAGCTGCAAAAGAAGTTTTAACTGATCCAGAAAAGAAACGGAAATTTGATAATGGCGAGGATCCATTGGATCCGGAATCGGGAGTATATAGTCAAGGAGGTTTTGCCTTTACCCAGGGTTTTCACCATTTTCACGGTAGCCCATTTCAATTTAAATTTCATTTTACATAATACGAATGATATATAAAAAGCTCTTCATTTAATGCCTAAATTTCTAATTAAACTTATACCGTGATATAATATTCCTGTAAAGAATCAAAAACTTATATAATAAAATTTTAAGATGAAAAAAAAAATTTTATTATTTTCGGTTCCAAAAAGAAAATAAGTTGAAATTGAACGTCATCCGAAATTCCGCCTAAATCTATAAATAAGTCAAAAATTTAGTATATAAACTTCAGTTTTTCTTGTTGAAATTATTCTTCATTTCAGCCACGTCAAAATTGCTGGGCATTCTAGTTAATTGATTATACAGTTTGCCTACTTAATGATTTACATTTTTAATTCTGTGGCTTAGCTTATTCTTATTTTCTTAGTTACTGGTTATGAATGACTGTTTTAACCGTTAGTATTAAGAGTTTATTATGTGTAAATGTGAAGTTTAAATCAGGAGATATTTGAGTAAAAGTTATTTTTAGTTGTCCTTTTCTTTTTTTGTATTTGATATTTTCAGATCGTATAATATGAATGATTAATACTAGTCTTTTCTGTGTGTCAAAATTCATATTAAATATGATCTCTTAATTAAAAATAGTTTCATTAATGACTGAGCTGTGAAGAACTAATTTTAATAATATAGAAATCACAATCGTTACCAGTTACATTATTTGAAATATATTAGGTAATTCAGCTGCTCAATTTTACATAATAAAATAAAAAAATATATTAAATCAACGGAATTTTTAATCATTTTCTCAAAGTTCTTGTCGTTGAGTTTTGCGAATTATTCTCATATTTTAAATATTTAAATTAATGCATAGCTGCCTTTAAAATTTCTTAAATATTCCTGATATTTTATTTCAATTAAAGTGAGATAATAATTGTAAATTATTGCAAATAATGAAAATGACCATTTATACAAGTATGTGCCTAGTACCTAACCTAACCTGCGCCTGAAGGGAAATTTCATTTCTACTTATAATGCAGGCCAAAAGATTTACAATTTTGTACATAAAGTTGAATTCAGTTATGGAATAAGCACATCGTTAGAAACTTCAGTACCAATCTCATGAGACTATGTTTTAAAATTATCTTGAGTCTCAAACTGCATTTTAAATGCATTTATATTTTTACTGTTTTATGATCAGTTGAAAAATACAAATTTTATAAAATCTGAAAGCAAAATTTAAATTTAAACTTAAAAAAAATATTTGGAGAGATAATCTTTACTATGCCCATCATTCAAAATAATTTTTTCTTCGTCCATTGAAACTCATTTTATAATTGAGTTTGACTATAATTAAAAATTAGGTAGCACAGAATATTTTTGCTATTATATTACTAAACACGGCCTAAGAATGGCCGTGTGAAAAATGATAAGAATAAAAGTTATAGAAGAGTATTACCACATTAGTTTCACAGTGCTTATGTAAAAACTAAAATGAAGATCCTATGTTGAGCGAGACACCGTAAAATTGCTTCCCATTAACAAAAGTTGAGGTGTTTTGTAGAAAAATTTCCGTGAATGAAAATTTAGACTCGCAAATGTCTAACTCAATGTTTTCCACTGAGGATAGAAATTACCTTTCAAAATATTTTCCAAAGAACAACGAGAGGACTACAGCAGCCACAGTGATATAGCACAGATCTACTAAAAACATCATAAAGAAAAACAATATAAAACTTTGAAAACATATATTCATTTAATGATAATCTACCAGTAACTTACAAATCCATTGTGTTTAATATATGTATGTATTTAAATACATTTAATTCGTAATCTAATAATCTAGTATAGTAGTTGTTTCTGACTGTTGGTTGTTAGGAAGGTTAAGTTGAAAAAAGGATAGTAGACGAAACTGATTTTATCAGTTTGTTGGTTTTACATGTACGAGCTAGTTTAAATGGGTGAACTGGTTGATATTTGCAGAATATCGGAGTTTTCGATAAAACAGTTTTTCAGTTTTCCAACTTTAGATCAGTTTTCCCAGAGCACATTATCGTAAAAGCAAGTAGAATCTCAGTGAAGAAATTAACATAAATAAAGTATATTAGAATGAAATGTTTATGTCGCTTAAAAATGCCTTCTACTGTTGCACGCCATCAATATTTTCCTTTCCCTTTCGGAGTCTCAGTATATTTTCTTTTTATATTTTTAAGCTTGGAAATTCTAACTGCAGAAGACGTTTGGATACGTTTTACTTCTGTTATTACTAAAATATTACGAATTATTACCGAAATAGTCTCAATTAAAATTTCCATGCATGTCACAAGAAAGATAGGAAGCAAAGCAGGTTTAATTTGTGAGTGAGGGTAATGTTTAATAACAAATGAAAACAGAAAAATTCCCTTTCTTTGCCTTTAGTCTCACGAAATAACTGAATCATTCATCCACTGACGATATTCAGCGCCGCGAAATCTCTACGAGCAACGTCTGAATTTGCGACGTCGTTACAAATTTGTTAAGACATCGACAAATATGTGCCACGGAAGAGAATTCGCTTAAAAAATGCATAAAAAATAATAGGGAAATATCACTTCCTTCAACTTCGTTTTAAATCTAGTAAAATGATTCATGGCTCGCTAAAGAATATTTTTTATGAAAAAATCTCGCTGATTTTTAATAGTTCGCACTTAAATAATCAGCCGGAATTTCTTTCTTTCCATTGATTACTCCAAGATCAAGGCCCATTTGTAATTATCTTGCATATTTTTTATTTGATGAAGATTCCTGAAATTCTCTTTTCGTATCTTCTTGCTGACGTGCATATTAAGTTTTCGTATTCTTAGATGCATTCTGAAGGAAACAGCATAAGAAATGAAAAAAACCTCAAAAAAATCAAATTTCCACCGATCTCGTTAAATATTTCCCCGTTGGCTGGTAGTTTATATTTGGTGTTAAAGGTTAAATAGAACAATTTAGTTAATATTTCTCTCTCTGATAAAACATTTGCTAATCGCAAGATTTAATAGATGCTGAAATTGGGCGTTGGCACCTCCGGCGTCCATCAGATCGCAGACGTGGAAATAGAAAGAAGATACGGTTTTGAGTTGCCACATTGAGATTCATAATTCAGGTTTATTATCATGACTAAAATAAGGAAACAGAAAAGACGGAAAAGTTACAGATATAACGTTAATAGAAAGCGTATGAACAGAAGAAAACTTCCCAAATCGCAGAGGTTATTTATTTTTATAATTTTTTTATTTTAAACATAATTTAAGGATTGGTTTGATTCATATCTAAGTATTAAATTGCTTTCCAACCATGAGAAAACTGAAATGAATGTTTTACACGCCATTATATTACCATTATTGAAGTCCGCCTTATTGCCCGTGCTTTCCTTTTAGATCTTATTCACCTAGATATTTTCTGTTTTTAGTCGTAATTGTTTAATTGAAAGTGATTCATAAAAAGTCATATGGAAATTGACATTAATTTTATATATCTGAATAATTCATGTAAATGATAAATCAATTTATTTCTGTCCATATTTTATAAAATAATCCAAATTTTTAAATGTCATGTGTTTCATTTTCACAATTTGTACTCTTAATTAGGAGTCATTAATTTCACATTAATAGAATTAGCAATAAACGATACCTTAATGTCAAACAATTGAAATTTATATCATAGTTTAACTAAATACATCAATTTGGTTAATTAATAGCTAATTATAAATGATTTTTTTCTAGTAGTCTTGTTGTTAAAATAATTCCAGCAAAAAATTTTTAAAATATAAGTGCAAGGATTTGTATAAATCTTTTTTTAAATATTTATATTAATCATTTTCAGATGAGTTTTGCACTGTGATATATGTATAGCATTAATATGTAGAATTTTCATCTATGCACTTCAACCTCTTTTTCTTTGCTTACATGAAAATCTTTTTTATCCAAATTTGAAATTTTGAATTGAAAATTCTTGTAATTGCAATGAAAGTTTACTACACTTTATAGATTCTTTCTAATTTTATTATTTCATGCATTCACATTAGTGACCTTCCCTTATATTTTTGCATATATTGAATACTTAATTGTCTTTCATTTACTAAAGTAAATTATTTTGTTTTTCAGTAAAATAATAAAAGCGTCTTGGCAAAACAAACTGAGTTGTCAGCAAAATCTTAAGAATATGGGTCTTGTGTATGATGTCAATAAAGAAATTGATACATTAGAGACATTAAAAGATGATATCAAAATGGAAGAATCTAGCATGCCTAAAACAGAAATTGTAGAAGAATTAGAAAAGGAGGCTAACATTTTAAGAGTGAAACAATACAGATTGCCAAAAAATCAAGTAGAATATTTAATATATCTGTTAAAAAAATATGGTGAAGATTATAAAGCTATGGCAAGAGATAAAAAAAATGTGATACAAGCCACATGGAAGCAATTGAGGGCCAAAATTAAAGTTTTTAAAAGTATTCCAGAGCAGTACAAGGAGTATTTGGAAAGTTTAAAAACTTAAATTCCTTTTTTAAATTAATAAATATTCATTTTTATGCTAATTATAATTTTTTTAATTCAGCCATTTGATTTAAAAGAAAATATTGCAAATACCACATTTGCTTTTTTTATTTTATTACTTTTATTCCAAATGTAGTTTACTTTCACTTCATACATAAAAAATTCCCTTCATTTTACTTTCATTTGCATAATCACAGTTTTTATTTTTTACACCATTTTGATTCAGATTTATTAAAATAATTTTAGGCATTTGATATCTTTCCTAGTTTTTTCAAAATTGTTAACATGGGTTGATTACATGAAGTTAAGATTAAAATATATAATTATATATTTATTAAGTTGTAACATATCTTGGAGCATAGAAAGTGAATTTGTTAAATTGCTTGTACAAAAAAGATAAGTGCCTCAAGAATTTGGGGAAAGAAATATGTCAGTGACAATGACAGAAATATCAATTGGTACTTTTTAAACATGTGAGAACTAGTAATGAATAAATTTAATTCTTCAAAACTAAAGTAATGATTAGGATAATGCATTCTGGTATTGACGACAAGGTGAATGAATAACCTGACAAGTAATTTTTTTGAATATTTGCAATGAGATTATACGAATGAATAAAATTCAGCTGCGAAATAGATATTACCTTTAGATTAAAACTATTTTTTTTAACAGTTAGTAAAGTAAGTGTTGTAACGCTGGGGTTTAAAACGTTTTCTTAGCAAATCCTAGACATTACAGTAGTGCTTTCTTGAATATTTTATTAACGAATGCTTCTGAGATTAACAACAGAGCTGTTAAAATCACAAAAAGTGAACAAGTTCGTCTGGGTACGAAATTTCGTGTAAGTAGAATTGAAATTGACTTAAAAGTTCGTGTTAAGTCTGATGTTGTGGCTGTGATTCTGTATTTATTGCGTCCATTTTGTGTGAATCAATTTACTTGTTAGGAGTTGTGTCTTTTTAAAAAGATTGGTAAGGTTTCAGAAAATTTTATTCCTCCAAGATAATGATCCCGTCGAAAAAGTTAGATTTTCAGAAAATTGATATCTTTTAGGATCACAGAAAATATTTGTGTGCGTAATACCAATTTTAAGTATTTTAAAAGCTCCTAGTAATTCATGTTCTGATATTTTATTATGAATGTGAAGATGGAAAAATTGAATTGCGACTGATGTCAAACAGTTGTCTCGGATGAAAAGGTAATTCGGGAAAAATTAATGTTTTATGTGTATTTTGTTGTTGATAATATGATTGACCACGTACGTGTGCATTCGTAGATATTTCAAACTGAGCTTTTTACCTTAAACAAACCTTTATTTATTGGTTGGGCGAATCAAAACGCGAATTTCAGATCACAGTTTAATAAATCGGATTAATAACGGAAATTTTCAAGAGATAAATAATTGTTTTGTAACATTGTTGGTCATGTAATATCCATTGAAATGAGATGTATGAATGTTTAAGAAATTGAAACTGTTTTATAGGAATTTTTTCAGTATTAAAATAAACTCATTTGTTGTAGAAGATAAAATACAATTATAATTATAAATATGTTAATAGATAAATTTAACAATAAATTTTTAAGAAGTTTCCTAAATGTTTATAATGGGCGTAAAATCATAGAAAACCTTTAATGCTGTTTGGCCTAAAATCAGTTTTTTTTATTGTCATTGAGTAGGTTTTCTTTTAGATACTGATATTCAAGAGATTCAAAATGTGAAAATGAAAATGCATCTAAGAGAAATGTTTAATTTTGGATGGGATATTCATATTTATTTAAGGTAAGTGACAAAATGCAATCTCAAATTTATTTTTTTAAATGGTAAAACAATAAATCTGTCAATCATGACTTATTATTTTTTAAATATTAAAACTTTATCCAAGAAAAATTTTTTCTAATTTATAATTGTTTAAACTGAGAAGAGCTAAGGAGTTGATTATTTGTAAATTACATTTGAAGACCATTGTGATTAAAAACAATTTCATGTCTACATATTCCTTTTGCTTTTATGATGAATATAATATGATTCTGTAGTTTATAGTTTAATATAATCATATATTAAAAACTAAAATCTTTGGAAAAGTAATTAGTAATTAAGTCTTAAATAAATATTTTAAAATTTTATCTTCTTGAAAACTGCATATGAAAAACATATTTAAACTAGATTCATTTTATAAAATGATTTTGACTATTAAGAAAATAAAAATCTGTAATTGATCAGTTAAATTATGATTGTAAGATAATATATAATAACAATAAATAAAAGAATATTATATTCCGATTCTGAAATAAATAATTATAAAACTTATTAATACTTATAATGTTATTAATTTGTGTAATATTACCTTAAAAATTATTGTAAGTAGAATCAAAAAAAATTAAATATAGTGAAAATATTTGGTTTATAAGGTCAAATATAACATAATTTTGTATGTAATTTTTGGCAAAATCTTGAAAAAAAGTTTAAAGTTTTAATACTATATGATTCAAAATTTCATTTTGAATGAATTTTTATTTTTATGATTTTAGAGATAATTATTTTTATTTTTTTTGAATAAAAATAACTATGATTTTGATTCTCATTTTAATATGTTTTTGAAAAGTAAATTTTTTCTAACTTTTTGAATTCATTTAATTTCTTTTTATAAATTAGTAAAGTATAAAAATTATTAAGCAAAATGTAAGTTTTATTTACAAATCTATTATTATATTTATACTACAATTATTATTATACATATGTTTTACTTTATAAAAATCCCTTAATATCTAAAAACTTTACAAGATTTTAAGAGGTTGGCATTCTATATTCTGTTTCAAAGAATATTATTGTAAAATCTTAGATTTCATTAAATTTTTAAGAGATAGGTTTTCAAGAAATTTTAAGAAAATTTTAATAATCGTAATGATTTACAATATTAGAAAATCAGTCATTACAAAACCGAAATTATTGAATTTTAATAATTTGAAAAGTATTTTTTTTGTTTAGAACTTTCAATTCTAAATTTTCTTTTAATAAAGGTTTTAAGACTGAAATCAAGCATGAATATTAACAGTCATGCAGTCTATTATGCAGATTATGTAAAAATATTTTTTTAACTTATGCATTTTATTAATATTTTTTATATTTAATTTTTTAACTGAAAATTTACATCTTTTTAGAGAGATTTATCGAAATAATTGTGTTCTCAAATTTGCTTTATTAATTCGCTCTTCTATAATTTATTTTCAGTTTTTTCCATCTATAAAATTTGTTAATTATAGATTAAATTAATTTCCTAGCACAATTCAAAAAAATCTTTTGTGCTATGATTTGCGATTTGCGGATCAATGATTTGATTTCTTGTTTCAAAAAATATTACACATCTTTATAATAATGGCGAAAATTTCAGTGGAGGCATTTTGAAAAATCCTTGCATTAGATATTTAAAATAAAATTAGTAATTTTTTTGTTCAACATTTTGATTGCTAATTTAATTGTCATTGGTAAAAATTTTATCTTTCACTCCAAAAATAACAGATTTAGAACCTCTACGTATCAAATGGCTTTTTTAGTGTGCAAAGAATAACCTGCAATTCTTTCATTCATTTTTGTTAGTTTTTCATGAACATGTGACATTTAGGTCAGTTTTTTCCAAGCCTATCTTGCCTTATATTATTAATACTAATATATATAAAAGTTTGCTTCTTGAGAAAATTTTGGATCTCCGACTGAAAATGCTGAAATATGACTAAAACTGTAAGTTCATGAGCAGTGATGAAAAAACTAATGAATATAAAAAATATCTATGAATAGTTTCAGGTAGTTTTCAGATAGTAATTTTGTTTTTGACAAAATTTTCAATATACGTTAAACCTGATATAATGAACTTGCACCAATATTAATTAAAATGAGCGTATTTTTTATCATTGCGATCTTTTCAACCTGAAAATAACTAATAAAAAATATTTAAATTCTTAAAATAATAGCTGCTACATCGTATTAAAGAATTTAATTAAATTACAAAACAAATAAGAGAAAATTTCCGTTTTACAATTTATTGATTTCTCCAGTTTTTTAAACTAAATTCATAATTATGGACATATTAAGATATAAAAAATATGCCTTATTTTTATACAAAACGTTATTTGCAAACAGAACATGTATAAAACATAAGAACATAAGAACTGACAAATCCACAAACAATAGAGTTTATTCTACTGTTTGGTCTATAATCTGTGGAAGTTACTGCACAAACACAAGTTTATAGACATAAGAAATAAACTTAAAAAAAAGGAAAACACCAACAATAATTAAGAACGTAAATATTTATTAGCAGAATATAATAACGATTTTAAGGAAGATCAAAAGTAAAAAAAATGATTGATAGAAAGCATTTATTTTACAAGAAATTGAAATTGACAAACCATTTATAATTGCAACAAAAGGTCATTCAATGCCTCATTACACTCATGCTCCAAAAAATAGTGAAATTATATAAAATTAATCAAGTATAAAAAGCATCTTTTCAATGAAATTATGCTGAATCAGTTATGTCTAATAAAATCCGTGAAAGGAAAATACAATCAAACAACTTCATTCTCCATTGTTACAAATGACAAGAATGTTATGAAAATTCATGAAAAATAAAATAGTCAAAAGTATAATATAAAGGAAATACAGGATAGGAGAATGTGAAAAGCACATAGATGTATTTAGTCCAGGTTATTCCAGTTAGATATATTTAGTCCAATAAAGAGAGTTACACATCCAATAAATTTTTTTCATATCAAATTATGGTTTTCAAATGGTTGTCTCCATCACGTTCAGTTATCTTAATTTATCCTCTTTAAATGACGAAATACGAATATTATTAAAAAAGTTTGAAAGAATTGAAGGAAGAATTCTTGTTTTAGTAAAATTTTTTCCAATGTCGCAGAAACTTAATTTAGCATTTTGATTTCTATTAAATATTTAGCCAAAAAATGACACATTACCGTAACTTTTTTTATATTTCTCTTCCCTTACACCTCTCCTTAAATAAAATTTTGGATAATCGAATATTTTTAATATTTGATTAGTCATGTAACATGTCTATTGTTGTTCCATTAATCTATCTTAGAATAAATTTTTAAAATGAATTTTGTCTCCAATCAATTTTTTTTAAGAAAAATTACCAAATTATTTTCCTTATTTTTGACAAAGATTTTGTTTTTAGCGGCAAACCTTATGTGATATTTTTCCTTAATAGTAAGTTTTTCTAATAACGAGGTTTAAAAAAGGTGTTTTACTTCTGTAAATAAAAATATTGAAACTGGTGTTTTGACATCTGCATTAAGTATAAATTGCTATTTTTTTTCTAAAGATTCTTACATAATATACCTTTCACTCATTATTTATTCTCATCTTTTTAATAAGATTATTTCGTCCGACATGAAAATTTGTTTTAATAAAATTTCAAATTTAATTTGGCTAATTAATGTAGTACAATGATTTTTTTTATTTAAATTTGCAGATATTTACAAAAATATTGTCAAATATATCAGCTGATGTCAGCGGTTAAAAGTAACTGTAGAAAGGATAGAGGCAAGGAACATCTTTTTATTTCAGAATATTTGATTGTTTTTTTGTCCCTTCAGAACTTTAATAGTACACTACATAATACGGTTTGCCTAGATTAATTAATAACATTAATCACAGGACATTCGAAATTTCAGAAGGGATTCAAACATTAGCTAGAAAATGGAGTAGAATCATTAGCTAGAAATTCGGCGCAAAATTGTACACTAATTTTCATAAAAATTTTCCTTACTGAAATATTATCATTAGATACAAAAATAAAAAGATTTGCAGAAAAAATTCTGTTTATTGTTATAGCTTCGGGCTCAAAACAATTGCAAGAAAAAATTTGATCGAATTTTGACATAAATTACCTCTTTTTTTTTTTTAAATGTTCGGAAAATTCATTACTTTTGCCCTCTTTCGAAGTTTTCAAATTCGATATATAAATTTTCTAATCATCGGATTAATTAAATCGATGAAATAATAGCTATATCTAAGGAAAATTTTGGAACTTAGAGAGTTTCTTATGTGATTGATATAAATTGCATTTTATATTGGCATCATAGTGACGTGAAAGAATTTAAAATTGTTGAAATTAAATGCATCATGTTTGAAGATTGTGTACTGAACTGATAAAAATAATAATAATAATTGAAACTGTATAACGAAACATTAATATATGTTTTGGTCAAATATTTTTGCGGTTTTGTACGGACCAAACACTTACTGAACAGCCTAGTGAAAATAAAGTTTTAGAAGAAGAAATTTTTTTTTTTTTACTTAATTAAAATGTTTATATTTAATTTATTGATACATTGAAATAGATAAATAATGTATGCGTTAATGTAATTATTTTTCTGCAATTGCAGAGTATTGTGCCAATTTTTATAGGAAATAAGGGCAGGTAGGTGTTTTGCAATAGAATCTGGTTGGTAAAAATAAAATTTAAATAAAAACTTGTTTGTCCCATGATCGAACCAGTTGCGGGTGCCATGCAGCACGACATAAGTTTTTCTATATTGAGTTATATGGTCACTAAATTTTTGCAGTCAATACCATTTAGGATAAATGTCTTCAGTTGGTAAAATCACAGCTCTGAAAATAGACATCGAGGAATAAAATATTCTAATTTGTATCCGCGAGAATGATCTGCTTGGAAACACAGATTCTAAATGCATGCAAATCGGAATCTGAATAATTAATGTTCTTCCAAAAGAAATTGTTTAGGGAAGCTATGTCGCCACACTGGATATGAACCAGATTTCTTCTATCTCTGTACCTCTGAGAAATATTCCATATTAAAATGTCCATTGAAAGTTCTCTAAAAACATTTTTGCCTCGAGGAACTGATCATTATGAAATGAAGTGAAGGATATAAAATATTTTTATTTTTGATATGATATTACTTTTTCAGGCTAAATGAAAATGGATGATTACCATATTAAGGAAAATTCAAACACAGATCAAAATATGGATACAAATTCACATACGCCTACTGATCATAATAATCTTATTGTTAATTATTTACCAGATACTATGACACAAAACGATCTCCAGAAAATGTTTGAGAGTTTTGGAGAAATCGAAAGTTGCAAATTGATTATGAACAAGGTAAGAAAAAATTAATTTAAGCATTACTGCTAATTTTAAATGCAATTTTTAATCGTCATTCATATGGCCATGTGTAAGTACAAACCTTTTTGAAACTGTTTTGGAAGAATGCACAATAAAAATTAAGAGTTGCTCTTTCTTAATTATGTCTTTCAATTAATATTTTAATTAGTCCGATTTACATTTTTCGCCCATCCTTAGTAGTTTATAGATTAATTAATTTGTTGGGAAGCAAATTGCCTTGTCATGTAGTATTCTTAAAGAAATGATGCCGCTTACAACAATGATATGTAGGAAACGTAACTGTTATGTAGATCAAATTTTATGTGTTGATAGCGGAAAACATGTCTTAGAAATTTCGTTTCAAGTGATGGATTCAAAGTGACGGCTTGTCTTTTAATAATAAATTAATTCTGCATTATAAACTAGAATATTCAAATTTTCCGATTACTTTAAGCAACTGTTCGAGTAAAGTGTTTCACTATGAATTTGTGATGTGTAAAAAAGGCATTGATGTATATAAGTATGATGCATGAAATGAACAATAATTTATTTCATTTGCAGATTTCAGGTCATTCCATGGGATATGGATTTGTCAAGTTTCGAAATCATAACAATGCACAAAATGCACTGAATAATTTAGACGGCCTAATGTTACAACATAAAAAAATTAAAGTGTCTTTTGCAAGACCGGCAAATGAACCAATAAAAACTGCAAATGTGTATGTATCTGGTTTAAAAAACTCTATTACCGAGGCAGAACTGATTAATGTGTTTAGCAAATATGGAAAAGTGCTCACAGTTAAGGTGATGAACAATGATGGTGATGCAAGGAAAGCAAATGCCATAGGATTTGTTCGTTTCGAGAAGCATCAGTGTGCTGAAAATGCGATAGAAAGTTTGGATCAAACAAGACCTCTCGATAATCCAACGCCGATCCACGTTAGTTTTGCGAAACAGTCGAAGGATCCAAGTCAAGGGTATGGAACGATAAACACAGTCATCAACGTACCTTACTCCGGCTACGGAAATACCGGCATCCTAAATAACGTCATTCCAAAATCATTATTGCCATTTCCGGGCTCAAAGTTTCCACAAAACATCGGTAAGTCCCCAAATTTTACCGGGAAAAATTTGAGATTCGATCCTTTAGGTAAAAACAATCCCGGTGGATTCAGGACAAATTTAGGAGATGGCATGTTTCCAGTAAACGACGGTATGTACACTCCAGCGCCAGACGGGAAAGGATATGTTATATTCGTCTTTAATCTTGCTCCGGAAGTAGAAGAGGTGCATTTGTGGAGACTGTTCGGGCCCTATGGAGCAATAACCGATATTAAGATAGTCTACGACAAGGAGACGAAGAAGAGCAGAGGGTTTGCTTTCGTCACCATGCCTAACTACAGAGAGGCCGAAGTCGCCATTCGCTCACTCAATCAAACGATATTTGAAGGCAAGGTATTGCAAGTGTCATTCAAAAAAGAAAGAAACCAGAATTAGTTACATTTATACAATTGTTTTAATATCTCGATGTAATTTTTACAGTTTCGCAGTTTCAGTGTTTCTAGTAAAAATATCAGTATCTCTTCTTTGTAAAACAAAATTTGTTATTTTCAAGGAGAAAATAGGTGCTCCCGGAAGAAGGATACCAAATCAAATTTTGTAAAATTTTGGTAGACTAAAAAATAAAAAAAAAAAAAAATCTCACGAGGGCATCGATTAGAATAAAATCTTTGATCCGAGTGGTTTACCGTTCATTTCTCTTTCTAAAATTAAAATGGGAAAAAAAATTTGTCACAAAATATCGAAAATTTGTGTTTTGAAAATACAATACTAAAACTATGTAATAAATTGTCCGTTGTATATCTTAAATGTGCAAGTTGAATTTGAGCACGTCTTGACGTAATTCAAATGAGGAGGGCGGGGAAAAATTTTTTATTTAAATATTTAAGGAAGAACCTTTAAATGTTTATGGAAAAATAATCTTAAGGTTTTAAAAGTGAAATATTATTTTCCAAAATTATTTTTTTGTTCATCAATTAATCATATTTTTGTTTTAGATTTCGGGGTATTGTCTAAGTCGATTAGTTTTGCCGTTCTGATTGGATTTTCATTTTACTGTCGTAGTAGTGTTTTTGTTTCTGGAATTCTTATTTTTGGAACCAATATTTTTATAAGTATCAGAAATAAAATGTTTCATGAAGATTCGTTTCTTTAATAAAAAATCTATAAATTTAATTTCGGTTTGAGCTTTTCGCCATTGTTGGCTGAGAAACAGCATATTAATTTAAGAATATGTGACACAATAATCTGTTTAAAAAGATTGTACATTTGATTGTAAGATATAATCTAACGTTGTAAAAGTAATTCCAAAGCTAAAAAACAAAGTTTTTTAATTTAGTATCACTGCAATATCAACAATGTTTAAACGAAATGACCCCATGAATTTATCTTTGCTTTTTAAAATTTAGAAATCTCCAAATATTTGTCATTTATGAAAAAGACAGGAATGTAATTGTGCAATATTCATTGAAGAACAGCATTAAGACCTAATTTCATTTTTGTTTCACATATTATTATTATTATTTTTATTATTACTCTACTCTGTAGGCATTAGTTTTTTTATCGTCATATTAATTAGATTTGAGAATTAATTGATCAGATTTTCTTGAAATATTAGATTTCATAATCATGAAAATCCGGAAAATTAAAAAAAAAATTGTATTCCAAAGAACTTTTAGTTCATGTTTGAAATTATTTAATTTTTAGCACCTAAGCGAAAGTCAGACATTCATAATGAAATTAAGTGATTTGAATTTCAATCGTTAATATTGCAATCATTAAATTATCCCAAATCTTATGGTTAAATGTATGAATGCCATGATGATGAGAATCTTTAGATTATATCCCAATCGCGATAAAATGTTAATATTAAAGCCCTGATGTCTATTCGAAGCGTTTTTCAAATCTTTCGCTTTTACTTTGGCTTAATACTTACAAAGCATAAAATTAATTATCTATTCTAACCGTTACTTACATTAATGTGTAAGATATTATTTTTTAATTCTTGCAAACATGTATTGAGGGCGATGATAAATATAAGTTTCATTTATTTCGTGATTTTATAAACCATATAGAGCGTAGCATGATTTTTAAATAATACTCATTAGGTTCGTAAAATGTATATTATAAATTGATTTCGATCTTTCCCAGGAAAATAATTTTTAAATTATTTTTACAGATAGCTTTTGAATTGAAATACGGTTATCAACAATATTCGGCTTTCTGTCAGCTGTTTTACTAGCAACTACCTGGTATGTTTTATTGTAGTTTCATTATTAAACATAATGTTTACTAGAAGTGTACAAATTTGGCGTGCATTTAGTCCTTTGTGTAACGCAATAGATACGTTCCTAAAAAAAATTCGCATAAATGAAATCTGTATAAAAAGGATTATTGATTCAGTAGTAAAAAAAAGTAAATAGGTCCCAAATCTGAATATCGAGAAAATAATGAACAAAATCATCAAAATATATTAGAATAATTATAAATCTTTTATTGAAATTTCAAACATGCATTGAATTTCTTTTTTTTTTTTTAAATTGGGTATTATAAAGAAATTCATATTCTTTGATGTCAGTTTTAAAATAATAATAAATGCCAAAATTTACTTTTTCGTGCAACTTCGGAATAGCTAGAAGCAGAGATTTGTCTCTTATATTTTGAGTATGATATGTTAGTAACAAAAATATCACAAGCTGAGCTCTTATTAATCGATGTGTTGTTTATATTCAATTCTTTGTAAAAACTGCTTTGCTTAGTCTCTTAAGTTGTTCGAGAATTTGCAATTCTTTATAACTGAAACGAGAACCTTTCTCATCTTGTATCTTAGTTTGATCAAGTATAAGTAAATAAAAGTTCTCATAAAAAAATTTATTTTTAAGATCTCATTACATGCGAGTTCAAATTCTCATAAGCAAGTTTCAGTATATATATTTTATATACTGTATATATATTCCTATTCAACTTTTAACATAATATAAAATGATATAAATATGGAAATGATAAATGGAATAAAATATGTGTATTCCTGTTTCAAACTTTTCTAAATTAATCACAGTGATTTTGGAAAAGCCGGAAAGAAAAAAAAATCTCAAAAGTGCTAAACTCATTGCCTTATCTTTGGCAATCTCACCTTACTCTTTTTCATATTGTCTTTTTTGTTTTTTTACCTGTTTCCTATTTTTATTTTTCTTCAAACATGCAGGGGCCAATTATTTGTGGGATTCTTTCTCAATTAAATTTTCAAAGTTCCTAAAATATGCCGATTTATTTTACTGCTATTTCCAATCGATTATTGCATTGGGGAATTTTTCAAATCTTCATTACAGCATTCTTTAATTTGATACAGAAACGTTTCGCATTGCAGATGAACAATCGGCAAGTATAAGATAAACATTTCCTTAAGAAATAAAATTATTTAAAGAAAAAAAAAAGAAAATTGTTTTTAGAGATATATTTTAAGGAAATTCAACGGAAAATCGTATTTAATGCCTGATATTTTTACTGGTAGAGAAATTAGAAATTATTACATTTTCGTAAGTAGTGCATTAAAAATGGCAACAAAAACTGTGCAGCGTAAATGGCAACTATAAATATAAATGGGTTTTATATTGTAATTTTCTGCATTTAGCTTGCTTATCCTCGACATGCGTTTTTTTTTCCTTTTTTTTTTTTCTTTTTAAATGAGAGTATGTGATTAATACTTCAGCTGCATTTATTTCACACAGTTTTCTTTAGATTATAGCATAAATGTATTGCGATCCCGCGATGCCTGAATAGTGTGTTTATTTTCAAAGGATTTCAATTCTTAATAAGACGATAATTAATTTTGGTGCAATGCAGTATACCCAATATGCATAAATATGTAATTAGGTTTAATAAATTAACCGTTTGTAATGATATAAGATAACTGCGTGACGCCTTTCGATTTATACATTAAGCAATCGCCTTATTGGATGATTTTCATTTTTTCTTTTAACATTTTGTTCTTGGATAAACGAGGTCTTTTAATGACTTTTCATATGTTCAGGCTACTAACAGAGATCAGAAAAAGTGAAATAAAACTGCGGCAAGTAAAAAAATGTTCCGGTCCCACAATTGCAGTCAGGGAGGAAAATTGATTGTGGAAAAGCCTAAGTAGCATTTTCACCCCCATGGTGGATTTTCCCCATCTACCTGAAATGGCACTTTGAAAATTTGCCTCTGGAATTTTTTTTCATGCCCCTTTTGTTCAAAGTTACTTTTCTGATGGTTTTCGTGTGATTAAATTTTTTTTTTGACCCCTGTGCAATTTGCAATTTTGAAGCGTCCATAAACATAATTCACTGGCGGACGATTGAATGGTTTACTGATATGTATTTTTTTTTTTTTTGAAATTTTTCAATGTTTTCGTATTTACGTGCACCTATAAAAATCCAGAAAAATACATCATCCTTAGTAATAAAATCTTTTTTTATCGTTCTGTGTCATACAATTCGATAAGATCGTTGTTTGACGATACGCGATTGGAAAAATTAATTTTTTTTTTTTTTTATCATTAAGAACTGGAAATGAAAATGTACAAGTGACCTGCATTAACACCATTATTCGCGTTCTGTAATGAACGCGAACCGGAATGCTCGAATTATCTTAAGCAGAAAATTGTTTTATGCTGTCTTAAACGCTGTCGTCTAACAATTTTATTTGCTCCACTTTCATATTTTTTTTTTTTTTTACATGCACGTCAAATGAACGATGTGTCCGCAGCAGATATTTGCTCTGCAGCACGGCCATCTTTTTTACATGGTCTTGCCAAATTTGAAAATTACGAGTGTTCCTAAGTAAGCAACTTGTTTACGGCAAGAATTTTTTATTCCAGGTTGGAAAATTTTTTTCATTATGCAAAATAAATATCTACATGTGATTTAAAACGTTTCTCTTTTTTTTGCGCTTTTATTTCATGGAAGTTTGCATGCTGAGCTTTAAAACGTGCTTCTGGGTGCCTTAAATTTCAAAATTAGCACTGGGCTTCATCTTCATTTGGGTCTTTTTGTGGCCATTATTGTTGCTGCTCGAAGGATGCGTTGAAACATCAATTTTTTAATAACACTTTCGGCTGTCAAGTTTTCGAATCGATGCGGTGTGGATGCGCTCACGGAACTTGCTGATTCTTCACGAGAAGTTTTTGAGGGCTCGACGTCCGGAGACGTTAAATCGACGAAGGCTTAGCAACTGAAGCAGCCGAAGAAGCCGGTTTGGTGGAGTTGGCCTCTGGAATGTAAAGACAATTCAGTTAGTGTAAATGAAAGCGAAGTTAACAATTTTATTTTAGAACGCATTAAAAAATAAATAGATTTTGCTGTACATTACAATATTTCTCATTTGTAAAGTTGACTGATCTCCATGTGGCAGATACATGACAAAAAAAGTTACAATTGGTATCATATAACAAAACATACATCTCTTAGATAAGTCAGGCAATTTAAAATAAGAGATATTTTTCCCCATTATTCAATATAGTGCTAGGTGAGTCGTCACGAAGAAAACATTGAATATAATACTATTATTCTATGCTTTTTTTGATTAGAGCTGCTTTAATAAAGGTATTTTTATTTTTTATGAACCATTTTAATTTTAAGAGTTTATTAAATTTTTTTATTGATTATTTGCTTCATTTTTTACTAAAGTTTGCTATATATATATGTATTCTAAAAGGAGTACAAAGGCATGTTTATAACATGTTTATACTTCATGATAATTATCTAAGCAATTAGAGTACGTATGTATGTGTATATTTATATATCATTTTATAATGCAATTGTTTAAATGGAAAAAAATGTTTGATTTTTGATCAAATACTGCTTCGATAATGACAATTTCTTTAAAAGGAAAATGGGCCGTAAGTTTGTGAAACAAAGTGAAGCAGTTTGAAGAAAAGGTTTCCACTAGAAGGTTTGCAGAAGAAAATCAGGGTGTTGAAAAATAAATAAGGGTGAAAAGAAATGAAATCTTTAATCGAAAAAATTCGGATTGGCATTTTCAAGGTGGGTCTGGACGAAGGCAGCCTTTAGCGCTGTTATTCGCTTTACTTTTAACTGATCCACCGGCGTCTAGGCGGTCCACGATGGTCTCTTGCTCGTGTGCCGCAGATGTCGAATCAAGGGATATTTGGAAATTCACCGTTAAGTGGATAAGACGAAGTTTACTGAATTTTTCCACGGTTTCAACAAAGACCTCGAAACTTACCATTATATTTACAATAGACTTTTTGAGAACGATGGGCAGTCGCCCGTTGTCGCCTAATTTTTTTTTCTTTTTTAGAGACAAAAATTAGGGGGCCTCATTGGAGACCTGTTACACCTTCAGAAATATAAATGCTGAGGACTGGCGAAATAATATCGGATTACACTTGGAAACTCTCATTTAAACTTTTTTAAGGAAATTCCTTCCAGAAATAATTTTACACATTTGAAATTTTATGAGGGATATTTGAAGGCAAAGATGTTTATTATCAGTGCTTGAAAGAATAAAAAAAAGTGTGATTTTTTATTTTCGTTAATTCCATGCTATCTTTTGCAAGTCTTTCTAATTCCACGTCAGTTCAATATCAGCAGAGAATTTTGGTTGCAAATCGCTTCTTGCTGTTTTGTTTTATCTTTCGGTTTCTCGTTATACTGATGATCTTATTTGCTGCATATTAATAATTTGAATTATTTTAGGAAAGAAGCCGCTGGCCCAAATTCGGCCCTTTTATTTTGAATTGTTCTCTGGCGAATTGTCACAAATAATAACGGTTTGTGTTGAAAATAGGTTTAAATTTTGAGTTTGCGACTAGAATTGTCGGAGTGGAATGGTTAAGAATGGCGAGTTATGACATAGATCCTTTATTTTGTAAAGCTCTAAAATTATTACATTCAAGTGCGAAAGATTCTGCGGAACAAATTATGCATTTGCTTGAAGAAACAATAGAGCAAAAGTATGGTGGGACGAAAAGCTTAAATTTGAAATGCGGATCTTTGCTTCTTGATGAAATGCACAAAGTTTCGGATTGTCAGAAAAATGCACGCTCTTCGAGGGGGTCATCTCCAATCTCGGGACCCGTGTCAGTTGCACAGAACAGCGAAAAATCCTCGAGAGATTCCACCCCTCTTTCGGAACCAGTTTCGTCTAGAACTTCACCTGATGCAGATGATGGTGATATAGCTTTGGAAATATTTGAAGATGATCTTAATTGTACGGTGAGATATTTTTCTTTAATCTTAATGTGTTAAAACTAAAATTTAATAAAAGTTTTTACCATTACTAATACATAAATATTAATAATAGTTATTCGTTTATTACTGATGTATGAATAATAATAATTATTATTATTTACAATTACTTTATATTCAAATTTTTAAACTACCTAGGTATGCAAAGGAATGTCAGTTGGAGCAAGAAATAGATTAGTTGAATGCAGTGACTGTCATCTGTTATATCATCAGGAATGTCACAAGCCACCAATATCAGAAAATGATGTCAATGATCCTCGATTAGTATGGTCAGTTCAGCTAAGTAGTTTGTGGTATAAATGGAAAATGATTTCTTTAGTTAATTATATATTGTTTACAGGTATTGTTCTGATTGTACTAAAAGGGCACAGGAAAAGATTCAGCCTAAAATGAAGACTTTACATTCTGAGTTGTCCCACAAGAAATCAAAGAGTGAAGGCACTTTAGATAAATCTCTTTTTAAGAGGAGTGAAAAAAATAGTTTAAGTAATGCCTCAGGTCTTCACTCCAAAAACTCTAGTGTTGGCTTAGGACATTTGGCAGCTGCTCTTCAAGGTATGAGTAATATGACCTATCAATTTTTAAAAATGATTTAATAGTATTTGATTGACAGAAAAATTAAAAATTTTTCAATTCAATTCAGCTGCAAGCAAAGCTTCAAACTCATGATTTTATATCAGATTCAACATGAATCATAACTAATTTGCTAATGGAAAAAGCTCTTTTATTCTTTGAGATGATGTATATATTATAGAAATTTTGAAACTTATAATAGATTCCATCATAATGAAAATTTATTAGTAAATCATTCAGAAAATAAATGTAGTTCATATTTAATAAATTTAATCTTATTGTATGTTAAGCTGAGGGAATAAGATGCAGATCCATAAAGTTGTTCAAATTGTTGTTTACCATGTAAAAAATCTATAAATTATAACATTTCAAGCAAGACAAATTAATATAAAGTAACTATATAAATATTTTGTATCTCAAGAATGGATTAAATATTAAAAAATATAAATGCCCTTTTTTATTTTGTTTACCTTAATTTTTTTCTTATTATTCATAATTTGAATGTTACAGTCATTCAAAAACTGAGGTCTGTTCTGCACACTAAATCTTGCCATTCTAAAAATTATATTTTGCCGATGATTGTGAAATGTTCTGTTTAAAAAAAAAATTATGTTCCCAAAATCAGGTTATCATCCCAATCTTTGAGATAAATAAAAAATTTAAAAACAATTTTGTTTCCAAAAAGAGACGTTTCATAATGGAGGTTCATAATAAAGCGATTCTGCACGATAATGAAAATTTTGCACGTCTTTGAATTTAGAGTACTGTGTGAATGCATCTTTGATAGTAAATTTGGATGATAAAGAATAAATTTTCGAGTGTTAGACTATCTTGGGCCGTTCATAGTTATGAACTAAATGAAAAATTTTTCAAATCATTGCATTTTAATGCCTTTTGAAACATAATGCTCGATGTTGTTTTAGAATTTTTTTAATAAAATATAATTCAGCGAATATCAAAAAATTTTATAACTCAGAAGTATCTTATGTGTAATTTTTTATTATTTTAAAAATATCGATCACCGTAAATCAGATAGAATCAAAGAGAAAAAAAATTTTTAAAAGGCACTAAAATGTTTAAAGTTTCTTTCATTTTGTTGGCATTTTTTTAAAACATTATAATCACTATTAAATCAATTTTTGATAGAATTGCAAGATTGCATTTGTCATTTACTGATGATTAAGTAGTGAAAACCCAATATAAATCATAATTATTTTAACTTGTATAAATAATGTGTTAATATTTATTGATCGCGAAGAGACCGAAAGCTTTTTTAGCTGCTCCAACTTCACGTACAAATGCCTGATAACCGGAATCAATCGTGCCGGAAATGCTTTGACCGAAATCGATTCATATAGATATAGATACAGGGTAATTAAAAGAAATTCGCAAGAAATAATGAAATTAAAATACGATATTGCAGCGCCGAAAAGTTCATCTGGGTCAAACACATCCACATCGACGTCGTCCAAGCATCATTCCTCTTCCGGTTCCGGCAGCAGCGGCAGCGGCAAATCATCAACTTCGCTTAACTATCCGAAGAACCCCGGCTCTCCGAATCCGAAAGCTCAGCCAAGTTCTGTTCCTGCATCGGCGAATATAATTGCGGCCGACAAAAGATTGCAGAATATGAAGAAGAAAGCGGCGGCAAAAATGCAAGAGAAACGTTCAAAACATAAGTAATTATAAGGAATTCGCCTAAGCTTATTTTGTGACCGAATTTAGATAAGTTTGATATCCACGCCTTTAATATCATAATTAATATAGATTAATTTTTATTGAACAATTTCGCATTGCTTTATCCTTGTTGTCTCATATATGGTTTTGAATAATACGAAATTAAATTATTTTATGGTTTCTTTTATTGTCTTTTATAAAACCCTGAAATGAGTCATATTACTGTTCATTGATTGATATTTGTTGTTTTCAGTTAATTAGATTACTTTGAACGCGCGGGCATTAAAAGAATTCCCATTTCTTTAATATGAAGTTTGAAAAGTTTTAACGGAAGCTTCGGTAAAAAAAGAAAAAATTAAAACCTACATTTAGTAGCAGAAAATGTAGGAGCACGCGAGCTGCCGGCGGATGAACAGGATTTCTCCGCTGCAGTCCAATAATGCAGTCATCCGATTCAGAATTTTGTACTTTCTTTCCCTCCAGGAGTGGCCGAGGTAGGATGAGCTCCATGCAGCAGAGCCCGTAAGGAAAAGTTCCTGTTTGTCATCTTCCTCCGAACCCTCGTTAAATTATCAGATTCTGTTGCTTTTACAAAACGCAAGGCCGAGTCCTACAGCGGAAAAAGAACTGTATTTTTAACACCGGATCAAATTTCAGTTAGAGCGAACGGATATTTAAATAAAAAAGCGAAACCCGATTAATGACCTGAAAAAATTTACGGTCAATTCGATCAAACCTCATTTTAATGATAAGTAAAAATTATCTTTTGGAAGAGGCACGTGAAGCGGACAATTCCGACTCGAGAAAACATCAAAAAAATGTTTTGTGCATTAAGCAATTTGGAAGCGGCTTATCGAAATTCGATCCCTTGGAGAATTAAAATTGGATCTTCGGCAGTTTCGATTAACGGCTCCCGATTCTTGATGGCTAAACAATCCCTCGAAGATGCCTCAAATTTTTTTCCGAATTTTAGAATCCTCGAACTCGTGTAATTCTTTTATTTTAATTTCCACCTTTTTACACGTTGCTCGGGTTTAGCTTTCAATGCGGTCAACTGAGATCGATATCAGAAAAAAAAAAAAAAAATTTCGGGACTTTTCCTAATCCATTATTCCGAACGTCCCAAATCGGAGCATTAAAAGGAACTATATATATATATATATAAAATTTTTCCATGTTTGTCTCGCCGATAACGTTGCATTCAGCGAAATATGCATCTTTATAATAGTTAAAAAAAAAAAAAATTCGGGAGAAATTTTCCAAATATGCGCAAATAAAAAAATTAAAAATTTACAGAAGCATTTACCTTACTGGAGGCGAAAATTCACTAATTTGCATCACATTCCCATCGTTCAAGCTTTAAACGCTGAATGTTTGCATGTGCATTTAACTGCATACGCTTCCTTTCACACGTTATTTAGGTTGGCTTCAAGCCGTGCTAATTTTCTCAGATGAAAATGCGGGAAAACATTTCAGCGGCTCGTCTTTGAACCAGTTCAGCTTGTTCGTTTTCCCTCAGAAAGTTTTTTTATTCCGTCCTTCGAAAAGGACTTTTCTCATCTCTCCGATCCGCCATGGGGGAAAAAAAACCTGAAAAAAACAATCTCCAAAAATTAAAGAGGCTCGCGTTTCGTTATTTCGTGCGGCCTCTCTTAAACTTTTGCTGTTTTAACTACTGAAGCATTTCACTTGCTAACTTTGAATATGGAAGATATTGAATTTATGCTTCTGGCATTTGTGGTAACTCAAAATGAATTTTCTGTGCGACGCACCCGAGGTGCAGAGGACGTGTAAACTGATAGCAGGCAAAAGGTGAATCCTGCCTCCGGCAGCGAAGGATAAAATTTGGAAATTTATAACGTCAGGATCGTCGCGTTCGGTCATCGTCGTGTTAGTTTTTGGGCAAGTTTTGGCCGGAGAAAATATCTCGATCGTGTCAGCGGTTTTTTTTTTTCGGTTCGGGGAAAATTTTTCCGCGTGTCACCCCCGAGAAATGCTTCACGAGATTTTTAAATTGATCTGCCGCGCGATGGGAAGACTTTGCCGCGTCGGGAAAATCGGAATTTTCAAATGCTTTCTGCGTCGAAGATGCTGCTGACGTCCTTTCTGTTGGAAGGGACGCTTCGTGCTTTGTTCCCGCGATTACCCCGGTCGATATTTTGCGATTTGCCCGAGAAAGCGATGCTGAAACTCTGCAGGAAATTTTGAAAATAAAATATTTTTATTAAATATGCATAAATTTTAAAGTTTTTTTTTTTTTATTGTAATTATTACACTAATGCCTTGGTAAACGAACAGAGGGGAAATGTTAAAAATGCACAGAAATGCTTTTAACCCTGCGAAAGTTGAAGTTTCTGTCGCGGGTTGTAAAAGTGTCTCACATTTACCTCCCCCCCCCCCCAACGAGGGGAAAATTAAATGGAAATATGAAAGTTAGGAAAATTTTACAAATGAACTCAAGTTTTGAGAAATGTTTGGAGATCATCCGGGGCAGAAAGAAATTTTCGATTCTCGGCATAATGTCTAAAGATACTGTCGGTGCACGTGTGCTAACAGCACATTTTCCATTACACTTTATTATACTTCGGTAAAATTGTGAGATTCTGAAATCTTGCGACACTGAAGACATATATTGTCTGTTCGATCAGAGGTTGCGTTCACTTTAATCTCCGATTAAAAATATTCTAATGGAACATAGCAGTACATGTGTTTTTTTTTTTGCACTTTTAATTATTGACTGTTATCCACAGGGAAGATTCCAGCCTCATAATGAGGGAAAGATTTTAGATTTGGGTACAAACTAAAATAACTTAAGTTACAAGCAGATCTATTCTAGATGTATGTCAAATACTTTCACGCAGAGCTACACAAGGCTACGAGAAATTTGAACAGGCAAAAGTCAGATCTTAAAATTATGCTGATTATCTTAGATCTTAGACTGTGAGTTCTTCTGTTTTTCTTTTTTGATTATGAATATTCAGCTTCTGATTGTCTGAATCACTCTCATCGAATCCGTAATTCTTAACAATTCTGCTTCGAGTCCACATTAAAGGATACGGAGGCGCTTTGCTTTCGGTATCACCAATGATATTTTGAGCTTTTCCATTCAGGAAAAAAAAAAATATGAATTGCAAATCACAAACGAATATTTGGATGCTGAAAGTCAGGTTTATTCCCAGCACATGTAATCGAATGCGATGATCGACGGTCTGCGAAATGTGTTCTTAGCTTTTTGAGAATTGAGCGATCAATGTGGAAGCCCGACAGCGACTCCACATTTCGGATTAATAGTAATCGCATTAAAACGTATGCAAAGCAGATTAATATGTCTAACAGTCTTAGAGGAATTGAGCTTCAACTATATTTAAGTGCAAACCTTCCGGTGAAAATTCATTAGACGCCCATAAGTTGCTGCGGAAGCTGAAGTAGTTCAAAGAATAGTTGATTTGCTTCAGTTTTAAAATCTAACAACTCATTCGACATGTCTATCTTTACGAATTTGAAGTACGAGCCTTATGGCCGGGGCCATGGGGGCTTTGGCTTCGGCAATCAAACGGTGGTAGATAAAGTTCCTTTAGAGATGCTGCACATGGTGGACCCTCACTGGTACGTACAATTCTGTCTATTGTGATAAATGAGTCGCAAGCAGCAAAGAAAAAGCCGAAAAGTTCAAATGCATCGAAATGAACCGCAATTTTCTTCTTTCCCGCAGGTACCAATTTGCACCAATGAATCCCCTGTGGCATGGAATTTTGGGATTCGTCATCGGCGTTTTGGGTGTCGTATCCATAATTGGGAACGGCATGGTGATTTATATATTTTCCACTACAAAGTCACTGAGAACACCATCGAATCTTCTGGTCGTGAATCTGGCTTTCAGCGATTTTTTCATGATGTTCACCATGTCACCGACAATGGTAATAAATTGTTACGAAGAAACCTGGACTTTGGGTAAGTTTGAGACCGCCCCGCTCGAAATGCAAGGTACCGATCCGAAGGCTTCACGTCAGGTCACTGTTCGGATGAAAATGCCGCAGGACTGGAGCTCTGCTTTATATCGGTTGGATTAGTTTCGAATAGAGGAATCTGTCGGAAAATTCCCGCAGGCCGCGGCCGTCGGTGGTAGCGCGACCACTGCCGACGGTCATACGTCTCTCTTTCAGGACCGTTCATGTGCGAGCTGTATGGAATGTTCGGCTCTTTGTTCGGTTCCGGCTCCATCTGGACGATGACCATGATAGCCCTCGACAGATACAACGTTATCGTTAAGGGTATGATATTCGATTTTATCCGCAGCAGGATTCTGCAGGATTCTGCGCTCCGATCTTAAGCGAACCTCTTTTCGATTGCTTAAACAGGCTTGGCGGCAAAACCAATGACTGTGAAGACGGCCCTGCTGAGAATCCTGTTTGTCTGGCTCTTTTCGCTGGTTTGGACGCTTGCACCTCTGTTCGGATGGAATCGGTCCGTATCTTTTCAAACAGTTTAAGTCGATCACTTTGTAAAATGGAAAAAAACTGAGAATTCCGAAAAAAAACTTGCAATTTTTGGATTAAATTAATAGGATGATTGTGACGGTTCGCATTCGAGACGTGAATAACGATTTTTCCTACCTTCGCAGGTACGTCCCCGAAGGAAACATGACCGCTTGCGGCACAGATTATTTAACCAAGGATTGGTTCAGCAGATCATACATTTTGATTTACTCTATTTTCGTGTACTTCTTACCACTCGGGTTAATCATATATTCCTACGCTTACATAGTTCAGGTGCGTAATCTCGAATCACTTCTCTATATATTTTTTTTCCCAAATGCAGAGGATCGAAAAATCTCTAACTAAAAACCCGAGAAAAGTTCCTTCAGAAGCAAAAGCAGTCGGTTTCGAATGTTTATCGAGATTCCGACAGCGGCTGAGAATCTGGAGGATTTTATAAACGAAATTATATTGTCTGCAAAAGGTTTATAGGAAGGTGTGAACTTCCAGGCGGTGGCTGCTCACGAGAAGAACATGAGGGAACAGGCCAAGAAAATGAACGTGACTTCCCTTCGGTCGCAAGAGAACCAAGATAAATCCACCGAATGCAAACTTGCCAAGGTAAGGCGTCCCAGATGGGTGCAGGGAAGTTTGCCGAAGAGTAAGCAATTCAGATATTTGCCGATTCGAAACGATCGGAGGGAGATTCCCGATTGCTGACCGTGGCGAGAAAAGGGAACCTTTTAAAGTTTCGATTCTTCCGCAGTCGGAAACCACTGGAAAAACCTTCCAAAAACTCAGAGTTATTTTGTACTTTTTATCCTTTCATCAATCCTCAGGTTGCACTGGTGACCATAGCTCTGTGGTTTTTCGCCTGGACCCCGTACCTTGTAATAAATTATTGCGGAATATTTGAAACGGCCACCATTTCTCCACTTTTCACTATTTGGGGTTCGGTATTCGCCAAGGCAAACGCAGTCTACAATCCGATAGTTTACGGTATCAGGCAAGTAAACGTACATTCGATATCCGTTTGTTTCCGAAATGCTTTTCATCACTGTCGACAACGATTGTTAACGTTGACCGTTTTGTTAACCAACAATTTATTTAAAAAAAAAAAAAAAAAAAAAATTTTTTTTTCTTTTCATGTATAATCATGTATGTAATGCGTGTCTCATAATTTTTCAGTCATCCAAAATACAGACAGGCTCTTCAGAAGAAATTCCCGGCTTTGGTCTGCAACGAAGGATCAGGAGACGATCATTCGTCTGTAGTATCAGGTGCCACAACGTGCACCGAAGAAAAGGCTCCTGGCGCATAGCCGTCTTAAGTTTCAAATTTAATTTCCCCTAAATAAACCATCGGTTCTGTAGATTAGAACATTTTCATGCTCCCGAATGAATATCAAATTTATGACAGAGCTTGAATCTCCAAATGTTCCACGTAAAAGCGAAATGGTTTTTTTAAAAAAAAAAAAAAAAAAAAAACATTTAACCTGTGTGCCTTTTTGAAATTTGGTTGTGCAGCCACAACAAATGCTATTTTCAGAACATGCTCATTAAAATGTTACAATTTGCCATCGATTTTAATGTTCCACCATGTTTGGATTACTTTTTTAGATGTAATAAAGTTATGTACTTCAGCAACATGTTTAACGCTCGCAAAATGACATCAAATTAAATATTTTTCATTTTGTGAAAACGAAAAATTTCTTTTCTCCTCATCGTATTGATGAAATGAAAAAATAAGAGGCACCACAATTTTGAACGTTAGATTTTTACTGTCTGATGTTACTTATGGATTAGACTGATATTTGGGATTGCATTATATATATAAATAATTTAAATTGAATGTCATTGTTTGATTCTGAAATTGGTTTTTAAAAATATGCTATCGTCGAAAATGATGAAGTAAGCTGTCGGTGAGGAAAAATAACGAATGAAATATGAGGCTAGGAGAATCGGATAGATCAAGGGAAACATTTTAACGTTCATATGCAAAGTTTTTTAAAGCAATAAGTGAAATAAGGTATGAAAACGAAAACTTTGTTTAAGAAAACTTGATCGAAGCGTCCGCCGTCGACTTTCACTATAAATGTATAAAAATGAATATTTGAAAAGTATCGATAAATTTTATGACGTTGTTTAAAGAGGTAAAATTGTAAAGATTCAATTTATAGTAATATTAATTAAGTTTGGTCAGTGCACCCTACAGCATTCTCTCCCCAGTCCCTCTTGAGGCATACAGGCATGGAATCACTGCTTAATCATTGTTGCGCATCTCGTTGGAAGTGGTTAACCCGGGCGTAGAACTGAGATCTGCAAAATCCATGGGTAGAGGAGTTCTTCACAAACCGATTTCTCTGTCGAATTATCAGTATTCCTTTGGGCATCGCAGAATCGCAAAAGTTTTTGGCCTGATCCGATGATCTGTGTCGAGTTTTGTTGCAGCAGTATCTATTGCCGAGTACATATTATAAGCTGAGTCTAAATTTACGACTGGGACGCTGCACATTTAAGCCTTTCTTGAGAGGTTCATGATCGTGGTGCAAACAGTTCGATTGTCCGTCATCGGGCTCCCAAGACCAGTATTTTGCTGGTCGATCGGGATTGACCGATGGATCACACTTCGAAAGGCTCCATCATTTGTACTGGAAATCCGGCTTGATAGTGTGATCCAGGACAACGATCTAAACTTTCACAAAGATTACAACGTAATAAGTCATTGAGACTCTTGATCTCCTTTTAACAATTTGCATCGGCTAAAATTGCGTGAAACCTGACATTTCACAGTCATTCACGGAAAGCATTTGTGTCGATCATTTTGCAATAATATGAAGCAGTGCTACTAATTTTTTTTTGTCTCCTTGAGATGGTTTTGCCTGAAGTATATTTACTGGAACCTGCCGCATATATACATATTCTTTCGCAGTATATGGAGCCATCACGAGCCTATTAAAGTATAATCCAACTGTGACATTGGAATGAAATATCTTTGGTCGACATTGTGAAGAAGTTAATGTTATGTTGTTTCAGACATGTGGCAAATGTTTCGCATGCTTCCTTGTATGGAGAAGTCACTCGCTTATTTTTGACGGAATTGGCAATTTTACGTCCGTAAAAAAAAGTAACTTTTATCTCGCATTGACTCAGACGAGCTATGGAAATATCTGCGCACTTTTTTTCTCTTATTCAAATCTTGAAATCTTCCGAATATCACGGATTCTTGCTTAGGAAGTTGATTCTCTTGTTCATTACGAAAAGCAATGCGCTTGGTGAACGGCCCCCAGAACCTCGTGAAATGACGTTAAACGTTTTCATAGTACATTACAAAATTTACAGAACTCCCGATTTTTATTGATTAATTAAACATTTCGATTATATCATCCGGCAAAAACTGAAAATCCAGTTGAATATTGCTGATATGTGATTCTGAGTCCATCTCGGAAATGTTTCCTCATCAGAAATTCTACATTTTGCCCTCTTAACTGATGCTGAACCTTTTATCGTGATTTCATTCAGTTATTGACAAGACTCCCTCTTTTCACACATTAAGAAAAGAGTCCGATATTCTGATTTACAAAATTTTAACTTCACAATATTGTTGTATAAAAAAGTCGGAGGGTAAATCTAAAATTATAAATAATTTTATATCATAATGTACGTTGGAAAGTTCTTGCATAATACCAGCGTTAAGTTGCTTCTGAAAATGGGTGGAAAAATATTAACACATGCTGAAGAGCAGAGAGATCTGTTCTTATTCAGAGGAAGTCTGAAAATTTCAACGAGGAATAAGTATATATATGTATATAAATATATAAGAGAATGATAACAATATGTATGATGTTATAAATAAAATAAATAATACTTTTTTTATTGTCTTAAATCAGAATAATTTAAAATCAAAATTTGTAATAATTAAGAAAAATTATTATAAATTATAATACATAATTTAATAAATATTATAGTATAGTATAATTAAGTATAAATTAAGAATATAATTTATAGTATAAATTATATAAAAATTATAAGTATAAATTAATAAAAGTTATGTAGTATAAATTAAGAAAAAATATAATTTCCTTTTCTAAATTTTTTATTTTATAACATATAAATTTATAATTGTAAAGTATCTTATTTATTTGTATTTACATTCAATTTATTTATATTATTAATTTTTCATTTATAATAATTATATATATGTCTCGCTTTTCTTTTTCAGAGCGTTGCAGCTCACGTTGAGAGATCAATATTCTGATTATAAAGTGTAGATATTGATTGAATCAGGTTGAAAGTTCTAATGCACAAAATATGCAGATTCACTTCCTCATTTAGGAAATATACTTAAGGGAAACACAAAACCACGAAACTTGATAAGTTTTCAATAAAAGCCAGATTTTGTGTTTTTAAAAAACCCTGCCCTCCTTTGATGTAGAAGTACTTAACAGATTTGCCTACTCTCTTTTAGTGAATGAAATAATAAAAATGTATTTATCAGTTTTATCCAATTTTATCTTATTCATAAATATCATTCTCACTATTTGATCTCCCTTATACGCACTTCTACAACTATGTATCAATATTTTGAAAATATTCTTGGAAGAAACTGAATTTTTTTAAAATTTTTTTCTTTTACTAGTTTACCTTGGAGTTGTTTTTGTAATAAGTTTCTTATGCTGAATATTATAAGGATCGCTTTCCAGACTGAAAAGGCTACCGACCGCATGATTCAGTGTTTATTCAGAATACCATAAAACCATTATAAATAACCCAAAATAAAAGCAGTAGAGTAGCAACCGTCGTCTGTTTCACTACAAAAACTTTCTCCTTCTCTCGCCAACAGGTTATGGGCACAGAGCTCTCGGACTGAGCAATACTTCTTACTAAATTTACGTTTTTGCGTTGTTCATTTAAAAAGAAGAATGGCTAGTGATGTCGGATTTCCTAATATGGAGAAGCTGAATGGACAATAACTATGGAACCTGGAAAATTCAAATAAAAGTTCTCATCTGGATTTATAGGGATTTGTGGTGTTAAATCAACAGAACAGAAAAAAGAGCCGTAAGCAGTGGCTTAAGAAAGATGCTTAAGCCTTAGCAATCATCCAGCTATGCATCTCACTTAGCCAGGCATGGCAGGCACTCAAGGGAGCTTTTTCAGAATTCTGGACCGGTAAGAACGTAACTCTCTACTTCCACTGAGTTATCATCTAAATCGTATATTTCACTGTAAGTTTTTTTCCTGTCGTCGAAGCAATCGAACATCGCATAATGTGCCAATCATAACATCTGCAGCTGCATAACTGTTAGGTTGTGCATCATGCAAGCAGAATATTTATTATAAAGGGTGAATAAATAATTAGTCCTGCTAAGATTGGAACAATTAATTTGAAACGAAAAATAACTAACGATAACTAATAAAATAATTATTTCTTAAATGGGCAAGAGCGTTACTTCAGTATTTAATTAAAAAAATTTTTCACGAAACTCAAGGCCCTGTTAATTCTCTATTCTCAAATGTATATGTAAGTTTAAGTGGAGATCGAAAATTTGGCAACTCATAATGAGCCGCGTATTTTACTGTTTACGTGCTTCCACGTGATTGGTTGATATTGAGAAATAATATGACGTGAGCACAAATTCATCCAATCCGTTTCGCCAAGAAAAAGCCTTTTCTTCTGCTTATAAATTTTTACAAATTAATTTCTCCCTTGACAGCGTGGAGAATATTTCTAATTAATTTTAGCTACAACAAAGACATTTATATAAATGTACGGTTCTTAAAAGCTTTCATGCACGTTTTCCGCAATAGATTCAAACAACAACAGTAAAAAACCTCAAAGAAACGGTATGACAGAAAATTTTTTTACCGTTGAAACTATTATTCGACAATGGTATTCAGCGATGTCGAAAAATCACTGAAGTACAATCAATTCCGCCATCAGAAATTTTTAATACCAATAAGAAGCTTAAAGCTCAATCATCAATGAATGAAAATGTTTGAGGGAGCAATCGGATTCATAGTAACATATTCTTCAATATATTTAATATAATTAAATACTTTATAATATATTCTTTATTATTTCATTTATCTAATCTAATCTAATCTGAAGTCATAATTCTGCCTTTAGACTTGCCGATTAAAAATTATCGATGGCGGGATTGAACCCCATAAGAAAAACCATTCATTTAAAAGACTTTTGCGAAAAAAGTGTTTCAGCAATCATCCTATTTTTGGAAAAGTCAAAAAATTTGTTTGATTTCTATTCCTTCATCTAAAAGTAATAAACGTATAAAAGCGGAAGCCGATGGGAACGGCCGATACCTGAATTCTATTGTTAAATCGTGATTCTTTCATTTCATTTAACAAAATCGGCCTAGGTCCGGACAACCTTGCATCTATCTTCCGAAAAGGTGCAGTCTTTTACACAATACCGGCAGATTAATGTCAGCCTTTTGTTGCATTCTTTTGTATTCCGCCGTTCGAAAGGTATCGGTCATTCTCTCGTTCACGGCATTAATTTTGGTTTTTTCGAACGCTTTGAAAAAAAAATTAAATGTGGCTTTTGAATGATAACAATATCGCAATCCCATGCAATAATAATCCCTCAACAAGTAGTTTATGCAAAAGCTGTAAACATTAACCCAAAACAGCTTACAACGTCTTTAAGGTGGATGTCTTCGGATTTAGCCTCTCGTTTTGTCATCTCCGATCCTTTTTCCAGCACGTCGAAAATGTCATCGGGGGTCTTGTTTCAAAAATAAAGTGTAATTTGCATAACTAATTGCCAATTGCAATATCAAACCAATTTCAAATCAGAACTTTGCAATGCTCCTGCCGTTAGTTGGTGTCAGTCTCGAACGGCATTCGCAGTTTCCATCGTTATCAATTTAATTTTGTCGAATTCATCCGTGCGAGCAGTATCATGCCCGGAAATAAAGTTGGCGTCAGTCCTGACAAATTTTTGCAGAAATAAGTCGCACTGCAAAAGAAGATTCCAATGCGCTAAACGTAAAACGAACATGTTCCAATGTTGAATCAAGTTCCACAATCGGCGGTCCGAACTGCGAAATTCTCGATCTATTAACGTAGACCTGTTAGCACCTGAGAGCGCGCGAGCCATTACACTATGAAACAATGCGCATTAATGGATGAGACTTTGTGTACTCGAGATGTGATACCTATCGAAACTTCTGAGTAGGAATATTCGCGTGAATTTACCTTGCTTCTCGCTGCTGGTCGGATTTATCACATCGTTTGGAAGATTCCGAAGGCTTATATCGAAGGAAACGGAAGTGGAGACCCGCCGACTGCCGAAGGAACCAACCGTGGTGAAAACGATTCCTGTCGCTATAAGATCAAAATTGTCCGCCAGACGACTCCGCTTTTTCACGTGGCTAACAAGTGCTCAGAAATGCATCGCTTAATGAATTCGTAATATGGTAACGTTTATTTTTTAGCTGTAGAAAATTTAGAATTAGACATTGCCGCCGTGAAGCAGCATTCTCAAGCGTGTTTCTTCCCGATTAGAGATACAGTTAAAATGTCGTTAGGAGCAACAGAAAGACGAAGGATCTGCCAAACGGCGGAAAATTTCCCGATGGAAATTGGTTCTTACATCTTCCTTTGGTTTTATTATCGCATAAAATTGGTTTGCTATTGATTACGCAGATGGTTTAGAATTTCTCAACCCAAAACCGTTCCACCAACACTGAGAGCCATCACCATCATATCACACCATCCACCGTCACATATATTAATAATAATACAGAATTGTAGACGAAATATTATCCACAGGTACATTAAAGTCATATAATTTTATATGCAAATCATGTTTGCCTGTAGCTCTAACCCCTACTCTTAATAGAAGATTCATTAAGTTGTAGATTCTGTCGGCAGATTAAGCGAAGCTTTTCGTAATTATAATTCGCAAAGGTTTTTATTATTCTTATAGGAATGTTTGTGAGGGGGATGCGAACGCTAAACATCTTTTCACCCCTTCGTCATACGTTCCCGTTTTTGCCTTGCGTTACCACAAACGAAGCAGCATGTGGAAAATGATAATTTCAATTATTTAATATAACTAGGTTGATGTAAGATAGCTGTGGAAGGGCACCCGCAAACCAAGTCAGATGTCGACCTTCCTTTTGTCGGATTAAATTTTCGTGTCAGCAGATAATGAGGACGTTCACGGCTTCAGTAAAAGGTGAAGTATTCATTCTTAAAAAAGAGCTTCTTTCATTTCCATGATTCGCAGTTAGTTTCCAGAAACGGTCTCCGGACAAAGTGTGGCCCGGAAAACTGTGACTCTGACTGAACTTCGAAAATTTTTTCCCTTACAAGCTTCCCGCTTGCTCACTCTTCTTTCTTTTAGCGCAGCAACTTATTTCTGACGCAAATCTTTTTTCGAAACGTTTTTTTTCCTTAACTTTCTTCATATTATCATATTACAAAAAGAGTCAGAAATAAAATTAAAGATAATTTTGACATTTAAAATACCTACCATGACGACACCAATTTAGGCGACCTCGTTCAATCTCGGTAGAGGTTTCTAGAAATGTTCTCTCGGACGAAATCATCGTGGAATCATATCTGTGTGCCACGATGGGTTTCGTCCAAAGCCTTGGCTTCTTCGCCACTCCCCGGACTAGATCCACGTCAATGACCCCGTCGGTGACCACATAATATACCTTATTCTCATAAGGGTACTGAAGCTTTGTCTCTCGAGACCTGTGAGGATATTGTTTTCCCTATTGTAGATCGTGCGGTGGAGTACCTTTCTGAGCGTTTTCAGGTGCCTGATTCAGTTCAGATCAGTAAGCCTGAACATGTTCAGCAGGGACTAAAGGAAGTAGAGATATTTCGTAGTGAACGAAATTTGACAAATGCGCAGCGACGTGCTGCGTGTAATTATAGTGCAAGGATAGTCTGGGTTGAAGTCTAAGGGAGATATTCCACGCGAATTAGGTCAGATAGTATCGAAAATGAGAAAAATTTCCCTGTATTTGCAACACATCTTCATAAGTAACACATTTTATACTCTCACATAGCTGTACATCCATTTGTTGAGCAACGTAACACCGTGATAATTTTTCCACAAAATTATTCCACACTTTCACTAATTTACATTTTCCTATATATCCATAAGCTAAAGTAAACAAATCAATAAACCTTAAATTACGTTTCTCACGTTTATCCTTTTCACCCACAGTAAAAGTCTCAATCATCTTTCCCGCACAAAACCGTGATTTATAAGAAATACAATAAACAGCCACAACAACATCTAACAACTCCAAAGCAGATACAGTCTTTGCAGCACGAATATCCACTCCGTTAATCGTCATACGCGTATTATAACTTGTAGCACACGAGTAAATCTCGTTTAAATTAAAAGATTTTTCTCCGGATCTCAAACAATGTGATTGAATCATCTCGTATAATGATTTCGAAACACGCAAATATTTTCTTTTTAATCGAACATGATTTCCAAATTTTGAATCCAAAAAAGGGGCATCAGAAAAATCCCAAGTAGCTAAAACAACTTCACCTACATCAGGAAACCAATATGAAAATTCAGAGCAGAGCGTGAGCTCTCAAAAATTCGTATTAAGGATCAGTAAGGATCGAATTTCGTCCATTTCTGTTGTGGTCAGCGTTGCTGTTTGCATTTGTCTGAGCTACATGAACTGTTCCTTGTGCTTGAGCACTCGGTGACTCGCTGGGTGCTTTCCCTGAAACTACGTAAAATTTTAAAATCACAATTCGATTTAATAAAATCACCGGCAGGCATAAGTTCACTTAAAGGAGTTTTCCTTTGACGTGTCTCTTTTTCCGCCACACATGGCATTATTTTTATTGCTTGACGGTCCTGTAGTCGGTTTTCCATATAGCAGAATGCTATCAGCTTTTAAGTATTTTTTGAAGTTCTTTATTACTTTATATTTAAACGTTGGCTTCCCCAAAGCGCCCGGATTCAAATTTTTAACTTTCATGTGTAACTTTCGTACTTTGCATGAAAAAGGAGCAAGAAACCTGAAACCTGAAACTAATTTGAAGCAAGAAAATTTTATTCAAAAAAAAAAAAAATCCTTTGAAATTTCATTCTTTTTCTATTATCCATTCCGAGCAAAGATCAAGACATTATATTATCATAGGACTTTTGATATTATAACGGTTATTTAAATAACATTCATATTCATCATATCTGCAACGCATGGCAAAAATAAGCATGATTTTCAGCTGGAATTTAAGATGGTTCTATCCTTTTGAGGAAGCACGAGTTCCTGAATTTCATGTTATGCGATCAAGAAATTAATTTCGGGAACTCCCGGGAATAACTGAGTTGTTCATTTTTTAGTTTTATCCTTAGCAGAATATACTTCACTTCCTGGATTCCAGGTTGATTTTCAATAAAATTTCAGTAAAATAAAGATTTTTAACGTAAAACAATTCAAATTCAATCCAATATGGCGGCGGCAAACGATATCGACCAATGGCATGCCTAGCATCGGAACTGAGATTTGGCATCGTTGTTGCCGAGCACTAAATTTCCTCTTTACCCTCGTTAGAGACACGAACCTGGTAGCAGGTCACAAAATGGCGACTTTTCTTTTTATCGGAATTTTCAAAAGATAATAGCGTCTTTTCGAATAGCATAGTTTTAAGTGAAAAATTTAGCTTTATTGACGCTTCTGAACTTCTTCAAACTTATTCTTTATTTTTCCATGCACAATTCTTATTTAGGGATTCTATTTTTCTTTTCCTAACCATGATTTTTCGGAATCTTTTTCTATTTTTTTTTTTCTTTTTTTGAAAAATTCTACTTATGGAATATAATTCTGTAAGTCATTCACAATTTTATTTGATCTAATGACGAGAGATGTGATGCCATGTGAAGTCATGTAGTGATAAACCGCCTGTAGTGCTTGATCGTGGATCGCAGATACTCCGGAGAATTATTCTGCGTCCACGGCATTTAATTACATCCCCACATGTCATTTGCACTTTCGATAAACTGTCACGCCGTTCTTTTTACAAAAAGCGACGTCGCAAATTATGTGGTAGCACTGCACAACCACTTCCACTGTCATTTTGCGTTTTCGCAGTTCGGGTAACCTGGGGTAATCTTTTTTCTTATTTCCGAGGAGGAAAATCCTTTAGGGATTTTCCTAGTGTGGGATTCCCTCACTGGAAATATTCCACGATTCCGTGAGGATCCACCCACAAAAAACCTACTGACCTCCTCTTCTTGCGCTTCCTCGCTGCTGCAGGAACTGGTATGTTCCACTTCTGCAGCTGAAGCGTTTCATAATTAGCTCTTCTTCCGTTATGTTCGCTTCCTGTCTTCCCATTGACGTTGTTGGTCGTTACATCTTGCATCTCTCCTTGCTGATGTTCCTTTCTCCTTTTTCTCCTTTGTCTTCATTACGCTGTCGCAAGTTGACTCGAAGACCTCCCGTATTCCTCGGTTCTTCGCCCCCTGCTTCAGAATCCAGGGAAGCGTCAGTTCTCTCTCTTTCCTCGTTTTGCGCTTCTATCGTCCGTTTCACCGTATCCTTCTCTCGTCTCCAGAGCGGGCAGTGGAGCAGGGTATGCTCCGCCGTGTCCTCTTCCGCTCCGCCTTCTTCACATTCCTTCCAAGGCCTTTTCCTTATCCTGAAAAGAAACTTGTTGAAGCTCACCCTAGGGTAACCTTTTTTTTTTTTTTTTTTTACGAGAGGAGAAAAAATGGATCTTACCCATCTCTGCAGCCCGCACTGCAGAGTATGTGGGGGTCGACAGCGGTCTACTGTTGATCGCTGCCCCTACCCACTAAAACAACTCCTCCTTCCGCCCTTGGCGACCTTTCTTGAGGCCCGTCCGGGCACTGGTGTACAATTTCATCCGTCCGGGTCTCGTCGCTCCGAATCATGCTTTCGGCGGCGGGTCACTCTTTGTTATGTATCGTATCGCATCGTCTCCGCGTCGCGTTCCGTAATATTCCGATTTCGAGTTTTTTTTTTTCCTCCGCAGTTCACGTGTTATCGTAACCTAGTATCGTGTCCTATTCGGTGGCTGCCTTGTTCTTCGTTCCCGTCTTTCCCGCGCTTCCGCTGCACGTTCGTCTCGTTCCTTCTGCGCCATCACCTCCTCGCAGAAAGCCTCGAAGGCGGTCCAATTTTCCCGCGACTCCAATATTCGCTCTATCACAGTCCGTAGTCGCAGATCTTCCCCGATGCGCTCCCTCAAACGGCTCCTCTGCCGCTCCCATCGCTGGCACTCCCCAAGTGTGTGGTCCGCGTCGTCTCTCGCGGCCCCGCAGTAGCAGCAGCTGCTGGAGACTGCTCTCCCAATCTTCAAACACTCCGTGTCCCGACATCACCTGCGTCGTCCGGAAGGAGGGGGCCCCCCATTTCCGGGCTCGCCACTTCTCCATGTGGGGCATTAGTGCCGCTACCGTGCGCTGCCTCATCGCCTTCCGACGCTCCACCCACTTGCGCCACTCCTCCAGCGTCAGATGCTCGACGCGGCTCCTCCGTGTCCTTCGTAGCTCTGCCGCGTCGTCCGCGTTCGCCGCTCGTTCCTCCTCGTGTGCCGCGGCCCTCGCCAGCGCCGTCGCCACAAGCGGTGCTCTTCCCGCCAGCGCCATCGCGGGGTCGGCTCCTACGCTCCGATACCCGCGGATGGTTCGCAGACACACGACCCGTTGAGCCTGCGCCAGTCTCCGGTGCACAAGTCTCCGCCTCCGCACATATTCTGCCCACAGCGGTGCTCCGTAGAGAACAATGCTCTCCACTGCTGTTGCGTACAACCGCCTCGCCCAGTAGGACGGCCCGGAGATATTCCGCAATGCACCGTGCAGCGCCACGGCACCCTAGGGTAACCTGGGGTAACATTCTTTTTACGTTTTATTTACGGCAAGGGAGGAGGCTTACGAATAAAGTATTAATAATTATAAATTTTCACTTTTATTTTAAATAAAGAATAAAAAAATAATTTTTCTTTATACTATTAAAAAAATTTATTTAACTTATGCTGAAAAGGAATATAAAATTAAGTAACAGAGCTGCAGGTACTTTTGCATCACGGTCAGTGAAATAATACTTCACTGCATCACTTCTTTGCTTTCATTATGATTCTTCGTGTCTCTTTTGCAATAGTTTGGAAAGTCTGTCCACGACTCTGATTTCTCGCAGATTTTGTCCATTACTTCGGTCCAAATTTATTCTGTCCATTTTAAGGGCTTTCATCAAGCTCCCTTTTCCTTCTTTAAAAGCTTCGCAGTCCTCCAGCACATGTTTCACGGTGTCATTCCTCCGCTTTGCAATCTCCGCATCCCCGCTTTTGACTCTTCCCCGTACGATACAAAAACTGCCCGAAGCACCCGGGTCCGGTCTTTGGTGCGTCACTTCCCCATGCTGCAAGCGAATTTCCGCTTTTTTTGATGTTTCCGGCAATTTCGACTTCCTCCATCTATGCGTCGTGTATTTTCCGCTCATGTTTGCTCAGCACCCGAGATACGTTTGCTTTCGCGGCATTCGGTTTGCATTTACTTAGAAAAAGGGATGTTAATGATTCGAACTTTAGCATTTCAGCAGACTATCTTAACTGATCGGAACAGGTAATTTCGTCTAAAAATTTTACTAATGTCTGATTAGCAGAAGGCAAGACGAAGATACTTTCTGCTGGTTTTTGCATTTAATAAGTTCTTGGATAAGATTAGTTCAATTTCTCTTTATTGAAACTTGTTTGGTGGACTCAAACCATAAACGTTAAAGAAATTTTTTGTATTGTTTCACTTATTGAAGTGTCAGTGAGTGATTAGCTTAAGTACACAAGTATAGCTTAAGAAAAAAGTTATACCTGAAAACGAACTTTTAATTTAACTTTAATTTTCATTACGCGATCACAATAAATAAGATTGAGATTAATTGAATTTTTCTGATGTAATTCGTCAAAGTTCCTATATTTGATACCAGAGAGTATAGAATAAAAGTTTTTATAGAAATATATGGTACGTATGAATGTAAACATATTAAAGAAACATTCAAATTTGTTTAAGCGAGCAATCCTAAACTACTACAGGGTACAAAATTAAGATTTTCATATTATTATATCATAATTATATCATGCCAAATACTGGCCTTGTTTCAAATTTTTATGTATATATATTTTTATGTTATCGTTTTCAATGACGAAAATGCATGAATAAATTGTGAAAATGGTTGATCACCCATGCGCTGATCGGATCGAATGGACAGTGCCGGAGTCGAACCAACCGAAACCTTTCGGTGAACAAACTTCTGACGCCTCTGAGGTTCAGGTCCCTGCTCCTTTCGGACTTCAGACCGGTCCGGATCCCAACATTTCATTTTCTGATGCCTCCACGCGATCGAGCGTCGGGTGCTGTTGGTCTGCGGGCTCGGATCTCCATCCTCGTGCATCGAGCTCGTCTACAACGTCGCGCGGGGTTACCGTGAACAACAGCTCCTCGTGCTCCCTAGGTGAGGAGACTTCACCCCCAGAGGGGGGATAGCAAACAGCAGTCATTCTTCGCGACTGCCGCGATCCAGGTCGTCACCGACGATCACGGTCAGAGCCCAAGTGGAACAATCCACGAGGGTGTGGCGAGCCGTGTTCTGATCGAGGCTCCGCATTCGTCCAAAAACAAGTTCCGCTCCGTTCTATGCTCTGCCGTGGCTCGGAGATATCGAGCCGTGGCGACAGAGACCCTCGGCTACTGCTCGCCGCTGAAAGCATTGGCAATATCGAACGATGCGGCCACGGCCAGTCAGCGCTCGGAGGAAGCCTTAGTGGAGGGGTCCCTAAGTCGACGCACGGGGTGGATCCTTGAACGGCTCTCCCGGAATCCTACTGCGTCTCGAAAGATCGGGACCCACTTCAATCAAATGTCCTACCGGAAGGGCTAGAATTACTCGTTCGAATTACTTTCCAGCCTCACTCAGAGGGCATAAAGGGCGACACCCGCTTGGTTCATCCGCCGGACGATCGGATTTCCGGATGAATACTAGCCGCGAGACATTCCACCTCTCGGGAAACCGACCGCCGACGAAGAGAGCGGCGAAGCTGCACATCAGCGGATGTCTGAGCACCTCCCGCAATAAACATGCCGAACGGATTCTCGTCGATTGCTCGGGAGAGGTCATCCCGTGCCTCTGTTCCGCTTGCGCGACAGCAATCCCCCGCAGCATCGACAACAAGCTTGCGCCCCGCAGGGCTGTCATCTGGAATAGGAGATCCACCGAAAGGCGCGAGCTGTTGACGAACGTTGACCTGGAATCAGAACGTTTGGCAGAAAGCGAACTTTTCTCCGTTTCCGCTTCCGTCAGGGCTTTGTCATTTCCACCATCGCACACCGCTGCTGAGACGCGATGCCAGACGAGCGCATGGCCGCAGTCAAGCGGAGCCCTGCAGGTTGCAGCTCGGAAGCAACATTTGCTGAGGAGAGGGGACCGCGGGCAGCGAAAACGGCGGAATGGGCGCAGTTGGAAAAGCTCCGCTCGCGGTCACCGCCACACCGCATTTCTCCGAACCTCGTAACCAGGCCGCTCCACTTCCGAAACCGAATTTCTTATATTATGGCCGGAAATGAGGTCAGGCCACGTCCTCTGCTAGAGCCACGTCATTTCGAAGGGCGCACAGAATCGCCATCGGCTGTCGAGGATGCGACGGAGATATTTCATCTCGTGTTGCGCCTCTACAGCCAGATCTCAGCCATAGGGCCTCGGTCTCGTGGGGCGCCATCGTCAGTTAGAGGCTTCGCATTCGGCCAGTAACAAGCTCCGTTCTTGCCGTCACTGCCCGACACTACCATCAGAGTGTCATCCGTCTTAGGCAGATGTTAGGCGGAAGTGATGTAGCGCTCCATGCACCCCTGCAAATTAGCAAAGGCCGTTTCAGGGGGGCACCGGTGAGGCGGCAAAGAGAGGCAAGGAAAAGCCTCCGGGATATTTCTCGGATGAGCGTCGCCAAGCGAGGTCCTCTTGGCCGCTGGGGGCCACTTGAAGGCGGGACCCTTCCCTCCGGACGGGGGCATCCAAGTTGTCAAAGTAAAGTGCCTTGCCAAGAGAGCAATTGAGTATAGTATTAGTTGGGACACCTTATTTGTGAGACGGCCGCGAGCGTAGGTCTTATAATGTGGGCGCCCCTAGCAGAGCGGCAGTCTGAATGAGAATTCCCGAAGACGCAGCGGCTTGACTCCGGATACTTCCTCGGATGATAGATGCCGTACCCGGATTTCCTCGGTTCCGGGCGGCGGGCGATGGTCGGATGCGGTACGCCTTAGGGTTCTGCTTTGGGACCTATCCAGGGGCTCGATCCCTATGACGTCCTTCTATCCTCGGATGTCCGTCTATTATCGACCTGACGTGTTCCGAAAAAGTCACGTTAATGGTCGAGTCGGGCGGTGACGTGAAGAACTCCGCCGGGCCGAGAGAGGAACCAGGCACATTGTCGGACGCGTGCGCAAACTCGAGTCGTCGGCGTCCTCGTCCAAAGCCATGTGGCTACATCGTACCTGTCATAGGCTGCCGCCGAGCCGACTGCGCGTTGCTGTCGAGATGAAGTGCGGTAACCGCACTTCGAGGCGGTTCCCTCGAGAGGAAGCGGTTGCCGGGCTGGCCCTGGTTGATTGCTGATGAACCTTGGGAACCCTCGCCTTAGGCCGCGTCGCCCTCAGCGTCGGGTTCTCTCTGCGTTTCTGTGCGGAACTCCCGCGTGTGGCACGCGGCTTTGGTTGCTTCGCGCCCCACTAAGCGATTGGCGAGTATGCCTGCCTGTAACCTGAGACCTCCTCCAGAAGCGGAGCATCTGTTTGCGCCGCCCGGGGAGCACGCGGGATAAGTTCCGGATGATCCGTGGCTCTGTGCACGAACAATCGAGCCACTCTGTGATGCCTTCGAGGACGTGATCACCCAGTCGGTTGAAATGAAGCATCCGATGCGACAATGAACTCCGGAATGGAAATCTGCAAGGAGAGGGAACTGGAATTCGTCGAGCGCCGGAAGACGTTCCACCGGCGGATTTTAGCGGTTCGATTTCTACACTACCCGTGCGGCTGCCCTCGGCTGGGTTTCACCTCGACAAAAGAAAAATGTTCCCGACTTTAGCGACCCTCGACGACTGAAGAGTCGAGACCCCGGACTGCGGCGTTTCCGTCGACTGCGAGCGAGAGGTGGCCGAGACGACGGAAGTGCCGAGATCGTAGCAGCATCACTTAAATAACGGACGACTTCGACAACTGGCAGGAGAGCACCAGCGCTCCTGATGGCAGATGCTGTCGCGTCACGGGAGTTTCTCAGACTTCTTATAGCGGATCGTAAAGCGGGAGGACCGCCGAGTCAGACACTGCGAAACGGACGTGGCGCAACCCACCTTCGCGGAGTGCCCTCGATGGCTACAGGAAAGGAGCAAACTGGAAGTGGCTGTGGGACCGGACATATTCGGCCTGGATTCGATAATACGCGCAATACCACCGAAGTTCAGTGCAAATTGTGCACTTAGCTCCGGGACGTCCCGACGCTAACCACCCGAAAGGAGTTTTTTAGTGGGTAGGGATCTCAGTCTGCACAAGACGGAGTTCGAGTCCCACATACCCCAGTGGTACGGGCCACTGGGGATGCGGAAAAGCATTTTTCTCCTTTTCGTCAAAAAAAAAAAAAAAAAAAAAATTTCCGGCTTGACGACGAAGCGGTCGCCGCGATCGGGAAACGCGGCCGATCCCAACACCACGGCCGGAAACAAACCCTTCCAGTACGCCGGAGTCTGGAACAGAAAATCCATCTGTCTACTCTCGAACTTCCGGCTTGATTTTAAATCTCTAGTCAGGTTAGGTTAGGTCGATTTGGTCTCGTGGGGTGCCTTGTTGTGCCCGGTGGGGGCCCACTGTGAGGAGTTGCCGTTGTGGCAGGCGTAGGTACTTGGACCGGCGCACCTGTGCTGATTGTCCAGCCTGGGTGATCAACGTCGGCCTTTACCTGCGCTTGTCGGTGATGACCTTGTCCTTCGGGGGGT